>SJYC01138918.1:0-34673 GCA_006408675.1 Madoqua kirkii
TCCTGCATTGGCAGGCATGTTCTTTACCACTAGCACCACCTGGGAAGACCATGTGACACAGTAAATGCTCCTAAATTTGCACATGACTCACAAAGAGGTATGAAGAATAAGAACACCTCCACTGAGAACTCTTCAAACTTTCCATTATTTTTCACCAATCATTTTGTAGACTCCAATAAGTATCCCACTCAAGGGACTTCCTTGGTGGCTCATAAAGAAGCTGCTAGCAATACAGGAGACTGGAGTTTGATCCCTGGGTCAGGAAGATACCCTGGAGAAGAAAATGGCAACCCACTCCAGTATTCTTGCCTGGGAAATCTCATGGACAGAGGAGCTTGGTGGGCTATAGTCCATGCGGTCATAAGAGTTAGACACAATTTACTGACTTAACAGCAGCATTCCACTCAAGAACCTATGGGGGAGACAAGATGTCAGCATCACCTCCTGTCACCTTACTTGAACATCCTGCCTCTCTACAACAAAACATTGCCTCATTACTTCGTTTTCTCATTGCCCAGTAAGCAAAGAGCCCACTTGCTCAGTTAAATCAAGACAGCTTTATTTTTCATATAAGTAGAGTAAGACTTCATGGCAAATTTATTTCAGTTCAGTTGCTCATTCATGTCTGACTCTTTGCGACCCCATGGACTGCAGCACGTCAGGCTTCCCTGTCCATCACCAATTCCCAGAGCTTGCTCAAACTCGTGTTCATCGAGTCGGTGATGCCATCCAACCATCTCATCCTTTGTCATCTCCTTCTCCTCCTGCCTTCAATCTTTCCCAGCATCAGGGTCTTTTCCAGTGAGTCACTTCTTTGCATCAGGTGACCAAAGTATTAGAGTTGCAGCTTCAGCATCAGTCCTTCCAATTAATATTCAAGACTGATTTCCTTTAGGTTGACTGGTTGGATCTCTTTGCAGCCTCCAAAATCACTGTGAACTGTGACTACAGCATGAAATTAGAAGAACTTTGCTCCTTGGAAGAAAAGCTATGACAAACCTAGACAACATGTTAAAAAGCAGAGACATCACTTTGCTGACCAAAGTCCATTAGTCAAAGCTATGGTTTTTCCAGTGGTCATATAGGGATGTGAGAAGTGGACTATAAATGGTTGGATCTCTTTGCACCTCCAAAATCACTGTGAACTGTGACTACAGCATGAAATTAGAAGAACTTTGCTCCTTGGAAGAAAAGCTATGACAAACCTAGACAACATGTTAAAAAGCAGAGACATCACTTTGCTGACCAAAGTCCATTAGTCAAAGCTATGGTTTTTCCAGTGGTCATATAGGGATGTGAGAAGTGGACTATAAACAAGACTGAATGCCAAATTGATGCTTTCAAAATACACTGCTGGAGAAGACACTTGAGAGTCCCTTGGACTGCTAGCAGATCAAACCTGTCAATCCTAAAGCCAATCAACCCTGAATATTCATTAAAAGGACTGATGCTAAAGCTTATGCCCCAGTACTTTGGCCACCTGACGCAAAGAGCCAACTCATTGGAAAAGACCTTCATGCTGGGAGAGATTGGGGGCAGGAGGAGAAGGGTTTGACAGAAGATGAAATGGTTGGATGGCATCACCTACTCAATGGACATGAGTTTGGGCAAACTCTGAGAGACAGTGAAACAGGGAAGCCTGGCATGCTGCAGTCCATGGGTTCGCAAAGAATCAGACACGGCTGAGCAACTGAACAACAAGACTAAGACTTAGAAAGCACGTCATTTGTCTAAGATCACATAGCTAAGAGGCACTGGAGCTGTGAGTGATTTCAGTCAGTATGAATATAGAGTCACTGGTTACAAGTGCAATTAAGCTGTGGAAAATGTTTTAAAAGGCCAAAAGCATGAAGAGGAAGAGGAAACAAGTAAGTCAGTTATAGTTAATGCTGATATAGTTACTATTATTGTATTACCATTACCCAGGGTTTCATGATGGCAACCAAGCTGAAATGGAAATCATGGTAGATCTGATAATTTCCTTTTTCTGACTTTGTCAAGATAAAGAATTCTAAAATATAGATATACTTGTGACTAGAATTGAATGATGAAGAATTTCTCTTTGGTGATCTAATGTTCACAGATACAGGTATGGCTACTGTATTTACGCCATTGTCTTCCCTGGTCCCTTGTCTGCGCTCCCCCTCCTCTTACTGAACAGCTGACTTTTAACAACTTACTTTGCTGTGTTTCTTTACCCTCTGCCTTCTGTAAGGTTTGTCCAGTGGAGAATGGCAGAGATGTGAGGGCTAGCTGTAGAAGAGTGAGGGTACTTATTCCCCCTGTACCCCTCCCTGCTGAGTCACTGTGGGGCTCCTGTGTCACTCTATTATAGGGCTTTTGTCAGGCAGCCCTCAGAATTCTTCCAAGTGCTCCTTTCCCATACCTTCAGGCATAAGATAATAATGCCTACCTGTCATGAGCCCAAGAG
This sequence comes from Madoqua kirkii, assembly GCA_006408675.1. NCBI lineage: Eukaryota > Metazoa > Chordata > Mammalia > Artiodactyla > Bovidae > Madoqua > Madoqua kirkii. The sequence continues at coordinate 2,432 of SJYC01138918.1, forward strand.
TACTAAGCTATCCTGGGTTTCCTAACTCTGTCCACCTCTTGTGAATGTATTCTCTGTTGCTCCATCATATCTGACTCTTTGTGATCCCATGGACAGTAGCTCTCCAGGTTCCTCTGTCCTTTGGATTTCCCAGGCAAGAATACTGGAGTGGGTAGCCGTTTTCTTCTCTAGGGGAACTTCCCAGCACAGGGATTGAACCCGTGTCTCTTGCATCTCCAAATGGTTCCTTTAAATGATTCTCTTCAGCTCTTCTATCGTCCAGGTCACACAATTCAGAAGTGAGATCCTGGCCAAACTTCAAATGTAACTTGTCTGTCCCCAGAATCTACAGCCTTTACATTACCACATGAAAGTTATATCACACTACAAATATTACTGACTGATTAATAAAGGACTCTCCATTTGCCTATTACATGTGTCAAATGAAACCAGTCTGTAGCAGAGAATCACCTTACATTCTGCTTTCCTAATACCTTGTAATTAAGTACTTGCTGCATCAATCACTGTGCTGGACACTTGGTGTTACTGCATTTAATTTTGGAATGTTTCACTTCTATAGCTGTCTAAAAAACCAGCCACACTCTTCCTATAGTTACTCACTTACCCCATGCATATTTATATTCTACCAGTGTATGTTGGCAATTTGATTTCTGGTTCTTCTGCCTTTTCTAAAACCAGCCTGAACTTCTGGAAGTTCACAGTTTATGTATTGCTGAAGCCTGGCTTGGAGAATTTTGAGCATTACTTTACTAGCGTGTGAGATGAATGCAATTGTGCAATAGTTTGAACATTATTTGGCATTGCCTTTTTTTAGGATTGGAATGAAACCTGACCTTTCTCAGTCCTGTGGCCACTGCTGAGTTTTCCAAATTTGCTGACATATTGAGTTCAGCACTTTCACAGCACTGTTTTTCAGGATTTGAAAGAGCTCAACTATAATTCCACCACCTCCACTAGCTTTGTTCTTAGTGATGCTTCCTAAGGCCTACTTGACTTCACATTCTGCAACATCTGGTCTAGATGAATGAGAGTGATCATACCATCATGATTATCTGGGTTGTGAAGATCTTTTTTACACAGTTCTTCCATGTATTCTTGCCACCTCTTCTTAATATCTTCTGCTTCTGTTAGGTTCATACCATTTCTGTCCTTTATCAAGCCCATCTTTGCATGAAATGTTCCCTTGGTAGCTCTAATTTTCTTGAAGAGATTTCTAGTCTTTCTATTCTATCATTTTCCTCTACTTCTTTGCATTGATCGCTGAGGAAGGCTTTCTTATCTCTCCTTGCTATTCTCTGAACTCTGCATTCAAATGGTTATATCTTTCCTTTTCTCCTTTGCTTTTCGCTTCTCTTCACAGCTATTTGTAAGGCCTCCTCAGACAGCCATATTGCTTTTGCATTTCTTTTTCTTGGCGATGGTCTTTGATGGCACAGGAGTGGTGGCTGCGATGGCACAGGAGCGGCTGAGAGGTGCTACCCCACATCTAAGGTCAGGAGCGGCAGCCAAGAGGAGCTACTCCCTGTCCAAGATAAGGAGAAGTGGCTTCACTTTGCTGGAGCAGCCATGAAGAGATACACCATGTCTACTCTTGCCTGGAAAATCCCATGGATGGAAGAGCCTGGTAGGCTGCAGCCCATGGGATTGCTAAGAGTCAGACACGACTGAGCGACTTCTTTCACGTTCATGCATTGGAGAAGGAAATGACAACCCACTCCAGTGTTCTTGCCTGAAGAATCCCAGGGATGGCAGAGCCTGGTGGGCTGCCATCTCTGGGGTCGCACAGGGTCAGACATGACTGAAGTGACTTAGCAGCAGCAGCAGCAAGGTAAAGAAAACCCAAGTAAGACAGTAGGTGCTGAGAAAGAGCATCAGAGGACAGACACACTGAAACCACAATCACAGACAGCTAGCCAATCTGATCACACGGACCACAGCCTTGTCTAACTCAGTGAAACTAAGCCATGCCATGTGGGACCACTCAAGACAGACGGATCATGGTGGAAAGGTCTGACAGAGTGTGGTCCACTGGAGAAGGGAATGGCAAACGATTTCAGTATTCTTGCCTTGAGAACCCCATGAAGAGCATGAAAAGGCAAAAAGATAAGACACTGAAAGATGAATTCTCCAGATGGATAGGTACCCAATATGCTAGTGGGGATCAATGGAGAAATAACTCCAGAAAGAATGAAGGGGTGGAGCCAAAGCAAAAACAACACCCAGTTGTGGATACAACTGGTGATAGAAGCAAGGTTCAATGCTGTAAAGAGCAATACTGCATAGGAACCTGGAATGTTAGGTCCATGAATCAAGGCAAATTGGACATGGTTAAACAGGAGATGGCAAGAGTAAACATCGACATTCTAGTAAACAGCAAACTAAGATGGACTAGAATAGGTGAATTTAACTCAGATGACCATTACATCTACTACTGTGGGCAGGAATCCCTCAGAAGAAATGGAGTAGCCATCATAGTCAACAAAAGAGTCCAAATGCAGTACTTGGATGCAATCTCAAAAAAGACAGAATGATCTCTGTTCATTTCCAAGGCAAACCATTCAATATTATGGTGATCCAAGTCTATGCCCCGGCCAATAACACTGAAGAAGCTGAAGTTGAATGGTTCTATTCAGATCTACAAAACCTTCTAGAACTAACACCCAAAAAAGATGTCCTTTTCATTATAGGGGACTGGAATGCAAAAGTAGGAAGTCAAGAAATACCTGGAGTAACAGGCAAATTTGGCCTTAGAGTACAGAATAAAGCAGGGCCAAGTCTAATAGAGTTCTGCCAAGAGAATGCACTGTGATAGCAAACACCCTCTTCCAACAAGACAAGAGAAGACTCTACACATGGACATCACCAGATGGTCAACATCGAAATCATATTGATTATACTCTTTGCCATCAAAGATGGATAAGCTCTATACAGTCAGCAAAAACAAGACCAGTAGTGGACTGTGACTCAGATCATGAACTCCTTATTGCCAAATTCAGACTGAAACTGAAGATAGTGGAGAAAACTGCTAGACCATTCAAGTATGACCTAAATCAAATCCCTTATGACTATACAGTAGAAGTGAGAAACAGATTTAAGGGACTAGATTTGATAGACAGAGAGCACGTGTGCTCAGTCATGTCCAGTTCTTTGAGACCCTATGGACTGTTGCCTGCCAGTCTCCTCTGTCCATGAGATTTCCCAGACAAGAATACTAGAGTGAGTTGCCATTTCCTCCTCCAAGGGATCTTCCTGATCCAGGGACTGAACTCATGTCTCCTACATCTTCTTCATTGGTAGGCAGATTCCTTATCACTGAGCCACCTAGAAAGTTAAGTTCTTTTAAATAAGAAGTTATGTTCTTTTAGTACAAAGAACCATGTATGAGACTTCTTAATAACAGTGAAAGAATCAAAGGTTAAATAGGGTTGGCATTACCACACATTTTATTAGACTCTAGTTCCCTTTTGGCAGCACAGACATAGAAGTATGGAATCTATGTTCTCAGAGGGTAACCAGTAAAATAGATGTCATTGGCAATTGACTAGATTCTACAGCAGCTGTCTCAAACAGTACTTTAAAATCAAGCTCAGTAGTAGGTCAAGAAGCCCAATGGAAGACTCAAACTAAAGCATTACTAGACACATCCCTGCCTTCTAAAAGTGGGCCATTAAGGAAAGCCAGATCTATTTAATTCACCATAAATCAGATTAAAATATATCATATTTAGGATGCTCAATCTTTGATCTCTAAAAGAGATTCCAATTGCAAAAATTGTTAGTTTTAGTTACATCTTCCCTTACTTATAACCGGTGAACGTATTTTATAGAACAATGAATTGAATTAGGTTACTAGGTATTCAAAGGCACTTAATGTCAATCAGAATTGGAAGAACTTTTGACATATTCACCATTAAGGAAATATTACAACAGCCAGTCCTGTGCAAGCCAACTCAGAGCTTTCTTTTTGCCCTGCAATTGCACAATGTTTACTTGATTTGCCTTTCTTTTGAGCTCCTGCTTCACTATTTCATATTTTACTCAAAGTTTTTCTTAGGTTAAAGGAACAATTGATGCAAAGTTGCTGAGGAAACCTCAAGGGTGTATGTGTATGTGCTTCTGTGTGTGAAACTGTGTGTGCCTCCTAGTATCTTTGTGAAAGCCAAATTTTCATCTTCAAAGTTCAAAGTAATATAGAGCACTTCAATGAAAAACATAGAAAACTTTTTATTGGTTCTCAGTGACAACACAACAGCTTAAAGCTTTTCTTATTTAGTTACTGTTCAAACACCCTAGTTCCAGGTTATATTGGTCATAACCATTATGTTCCTCTTAAAGTATAATAATGCAGTTGTTTTCAAGAAAGATATTGAAATCAAAGAGCCAGACTTGAATCCCAGATTTTCCACCTTCAAATTATGTATATGTCTTGAGAAAATTACTGGCTCATTATTCTGTCTTTAAAGCATCAGTAAAGTGTAAAAATCAGTTAAATTCTCCCTCCACAAAAGATTAGTGCTTTAAATGAATATAACAGAGAAATGGCTATAGGATACTCATTATTTTAGCTTCTGATACATGGTGGGAGCTTAATAATTGGTATTTTAAAATAACAATTGTTAATAAGCCTATTTTCTTATATAGTTGCCATCTCTGAAACTCCTGAATTTTGTGGGTTTTCTTTCCAAATCCTTTCTAAATGTAAGAGGTCACTTTATAGAAATTAATATAGTGTCCCTTCAGTATGAGTTACTAGAATTATTTAGAGTAAATTATGAAGTGAGTCATGTTTGCTTTCATCTTCCCTTACTTCCCATTTAGGTACTATTTTCAGCAATCTTATAGTCCATTACCAATCACTCCCTCTCCAAAATATACACTACTATTATGATACTGCTTATGCAAAACAAACAATAAGAAATCAAACACACCACCCTAGGGGTCTCCGTTATGACCTCTTTTAGAATGCTCTCTTTCTCCATTAATTATAGTTGCTATAACATAAAACTATATTAATTTAGATGACTACTCATATTCCAGTGATCTTTTGTTGCCTAACATAATGTTCAAAAATTTAATAGCTGGAAACAACAAAAATATGACTGTGTTTCACTATTTTCTGGGTCAGAAATTTAGAGTTTACTGGGTGGCTCTATTTTTCCACATGTCATATACTGAGGTCACTTAGTAGTACTGAATCAGGATCTCAGCTCATCTAGAAGGGATAAGATAGTCCCTCACATAAGCAGTATCTTGGAAGCAAGGAATGGAAGGCTGAGCTCAGCTGAACCTATTTCTACACCATGTAGACTGACAGCCTCTCAACAAAGTTTATCCTGGAAAACTAGAGGACTTCTTTCACTGCAACTTAGGGCACCGAAAACAAAGTAGAAGTAATCTAACATATTATCTTAGGTATTTTAAGAAATAAATAAGTACTTGTGACTAAGTAAATGTATCTCCTAGAAATATTTGCATTACATTAGAAGTTGAAAGAAACTCCATAACTCAAGATATGATTAATTAATTTCTAGCACCAAAGACACTACATTAAATCACATTCAATGAATATGTGCTTATGCATGATACTGTGGTTTCATTTAATTTTACTACAGCAAACCTCCCTTTTGAGACCTGATAGTAAAAGTGTTGTATTGCAAGGAGACCAAACCAGTCAATCCCAAAGGAAATCAACCCTGAATATTTTTGGAAGGACTCATGCTGAGAAATATCAGTAACCTCAGATATGCAGATGACACCACCCTTATGGCAGAAAGTGAAGAGGAACTAAAAAGCCTCTTGACGAAAGTGAAAGAGGACGGTGAAAAAGTTGGCTTAAGGCTCAACATTCGGAAAACTAAGATCATGGCATTTGGTCCCATCACTTCATGGCAAATAGATGGGGAAACAGTGGCTGACTTTATTTTTCTGGGCTCCACAATCACTGCAGATGGTGATTGCAGCCATGAAACTAAAAGACACTCCTTGGAAGGAAAGTTATAACCAGCATAGACAGCATATTCAAAAGCAGAGACATTACTTTGTCAACAAAGGTCCATCTAGTCAAGGCTATGGTTTTTCCAATGGTCATGTATGGATGTAAGCGTTGGACTATAAAGAAAGCTGAGCACCAAAGAACTGATGCTTTTGAACTGTGATGTTGGAGAAGATTTTTGAGAATCCCTTGGACTGCAAGGAAATTCAACCAGTCCATCCTAAAGGAGATCAGTCCTGGGTGTTCATTGGAAGGACTGATGTTGAAGCTGAAATTCCAATAATTTGGCCACCTGATGCAAAGAGCTGACTCACTGGAAAAGCCCTTGCTGCTGGGAAAGATTGAAGGTGGAAGAAGAAGGGGGTGGTAGACAATGAGATGATTAGATAGCATCACCAAATCAACGGACATGAATTTGAGCAAACTCTCAGAGAGATAGTAAAGACAGAGGAGCCTGGAGTGTTGCAGTCCACCGGGTCACAAAGAGTTGGACACAACTTACTTACTGAACAACAACAAGTAAAAGTGTTTGGGTACCAACTATATACATTGCTTGGATCTGTAGATAATATAAGAGTGAAAAGGGACACATAAGCTCTATGGAGACAAGGACCTGCTACACTGAAGTGTATGCAGTTTGTGTGGGATAAATAAATAAAATTTCCAGTGCACAGAGATTTTTCTTATGGTTAAAGAGTCCCTGACATTATGTGTAGATTTGTAGTCATTCTTCTTTTAAAATAAAAATATTTTTTATTGTTATGGAAAAATACAGATGTTCTAGCATTTAAACTATGCATTTATTCACAATTAATATGCATGTTTCTAGGTGATGGTGATAAATTTAGATGGTAATTCATCTGATCAATGAAAACAGATTAAACATGAAATTAGTTCAAAACCAGTATACTCAATTCTCTAGTCTCATTATAAGATTATTTAATTTTACTTGATTCTTATCAAAAGAAAATAAAGTATAACAACATGATTTGCAACTCTGAATTATAGTCATAAAGAGTAAAAAGGAAAATGTACTTCATTAATCATTCAAAAAATGAAATTAAAAGCAAAACTAAGCAAAACAAAAGTTTATGTTGGGGAAAATTAGGGGGAAAAAACAGCAAATCACATTCTGAGCATTCACAAAATTATCATTTAAATATCAATGCTGTTCTTATTGTTTAGTTGCTATGTCAGACTCCTTTGTGACCCCGTAGACAGTAGCCTGCAAGCCTCTTCTGTGCATGGGATTTTCCAGGCAAGAATATTGGAATGGGTTGCCATTTATTTCTCCAAGGGATCTTTCTTGACCCAGGTATCAAACCCACATCTTCTGCATGGCAGTTAGATTCTTTATCACTGCACCACCTGGGAAGCCCAAAAGAAATGATAAAAATGAATTTACTTACAGAATAGAAATAAATTCACAGACAAAGAAAATAAACATGTGGTTACCAAAGGAGAAAAAGACACAAATTAGCAGTTTGTGATTAACAGATACACAGTACTATAAATAAGCACCTACTGTATGGCACAGGGAACTATATTCAATATCTTGTAAATCCTATAATGGAAGAGAATCTGCAAAAGTATATATGTGTGTGTGTGTGTGTGTGTGTGTGCACGTGTGTGCACATACACATACACATGTGGGTTTCCCTGCCCTCCTCCAGGGTATCTTCCTGACCCAGGGATCAAATCCACATATCTCATGTCTCTTGCATTGGCAGGTGGGCTCTTTACCACTAGCACCACCTGGGAAGCCCATATATATGTTCTCTGTGCTCAGTCACTTCAGCCATGGCCAACTCTTTTGCAACCCAATGGACTGTAGCCCACCAGGCTTCTTAGTCCATGGGATTCCCCAGGTAAGAATACCAGAGTAGACTGCCATGCTCTCTTCCAGGGGATCTTCCTGACCAGGGATCAAACCTGTGTGAAAATAAAGTATAACAACATGATTTGCAACTCTGAATTATAGTCATAAAGAGTAAAAAGGAAAATGTACTTCATTAATCATTCAAAAAATGAAATTAAAAGCAAAACTAAGCAAAACAAAAGTTTATGTTGGGGAAAATTAGGGGGAAAAAACAGCAAATCACATTCTGAGCATTCACAAAATTATCATTTAAATATCAATGCTGTTCTTATTGTTTAGTTGCTATGTCAGACTCCTTTGTGACCCCGTAGACAGTAGCCTGCAAGCCTCTTCTGTGCATGGGATTTTCCAGGCAAGAATATTGGAATGGGTTGCCATTTATTTCTCCAAGGGATCTTTCTTGACCCAGGTATCAAACCCACATCTTCTGCATGGCAGTTAGATTCTTTATCACTGCACCACCTGGGAAGCCCAAAAGAAATGATAAAAATGAATTTACTTACAGAATAGAAATAAATTCACAGACAAAGAAAATAAACATGTGGTTACCAAAGGAGAAAAAGACACAAATTAGCAGTTTGTGATTAACAGATACACAGTACTATAAATAAGCACCTACTGTATGGCACAGGGAACTATATTCAATATCTTGTAAATCCTATAATGGAAGAGAATCTGCAAAAGTATATATGTGTGTGTGTGTGTGTGTGTGTGTGCACGTGTGTGCACATACACATACACATGTGGGTTTCCCTGCCCTCCTCCAGGGTATCTTCCTGACCCAGGGATCAAATCCACATATCTCATGTCTCTTGCATTGGCAGGTGGGCTCTTTACCACTAGCACCACCTGGGAAGCCCATATATATGTTCTCTGTGCTCAGTCACTTCAGCCATGGCCAACTCTTTTGCAACCCAATGGACTGTAGCCCACCAGGCTTCTTAGTCCATGGGATTCCCCAGGTAAGAATACCAGAGTAGACTGCCATGCTCTCTTCCAGGGGATCTTCCTGACCAGGGATCAACCTGTGCCTCCTGCATCTCCTGCAAGGTAGGTGGATTCTTTACCCATTGAACCACCAGAAAAGCCCATATATATATATGTATATATTTATATATATGTGTGTATGTATATATGTTCAGCTATACAGGTATATAGGTGTCAGTATATGAAAAAATGCATATATAGGCCTCACAGTTGGCACAATGGTAAAGAATCCACCTTCCAATGCCTGAGATGCTGGAGACATGGGTTGATTCCTGTGTTGGGAAGATCCCCTGGGGGAGAAAATAGCAATCTACTTCCAACCTGGAAAATTCCATGGATAGAAGAGCCTGACAGCTGCAGTCCATTGGGTTGCAGGAGTCAGACATTACTGAGCACACACACTTATACATACATTCATATATGTGTGTGTATGTATATGTATATATACATGTAACTGAATCACTTTGCTGTACGTCAGAAATTAACACAACACTTAAATCAACTATACTTCAATAAATCAAAGAAACAAACAGATAATGATTGGGTGGTTAAGAAATATAAGGCATAGTTCAGATGCTGGTGATAAAAATAGAAGCAAACCAAATCCCCTTTTCCTCTGCAGCTATCTACTTTGGGGAGAAATATAATAAGAAAGATATGCATAGAAATCATATTTTAATTGGTGCTATGAGGAAAAAGAGTAGACGAGGGTGATACAGAATACTATATTGAGGGTGATAATAACCTAAGGAGAAGGAAATGGCAAACCACTCCAGTATCCTTGCCTGGAAAATCTCAGGGACTGAGGAGCCTGGTGGGCTGCAGTCCGTAAGGTTACAAAGAGTCAGGCACGACTGAATAACTAACAGACAGACAGAAGGTCAATGTGCTCAAATATTTAAGGCATTTTTTTTCCCACTTGTATTTCTTCCAAGAAGATACAAAGTTCCTAATTATAATGAAATTAAGTCACTGTAAAGAGCTTTGTACTCATTTATCCCTCCAGGTAGTGGACCTGGGTTTTAATTCACAAAGACAGTATACTTCCTGATATATAAGTATTAGTCAGGCTCACAATCTCCTTTGAGGTCTAGGACACTACCACAAACATATAAGATACTGAGTGCTAAAAATAGAGGAAGTGAGAAAATATTTTTAAATTTTCACTATTATAGTGAATTTAATCAAATTAAATTTATTTAACTCATAAATTAGAAGCTGTACATTCGAGATTTTGATTTATTAGTTAATATAGTCTACCTCTTTGCCTTTTTAGACTGTTCATGAAGTTCTTGTGGCAAGAATATTGCAATGGTTGCATTCCCTTCTCCACCTGACCACATTTTGTCAGAACTTTCCACCATGACTTCTCCATCTTGGGTAGCCTTGCATGGGATGGCTCATAACTTCATTGAGCTATGCAAGCCCCTTTGCCATGACAAGGCTGTGATCCATGAAGGGGATGAGATGGTTAGCTACCATCACCAACTCAATGGACATGAACTCGAGAAAACTCCAGGAGATACTGAAGGACAGGGAGGCCTGGGTGCTGCATTCCATGGAGTCACAAAGAGTCAGATATGATTTAGTGACTAAACAGTAACATATTCTACCTTATTGAATATATTGGTCAGTATAGTAATATGTGATATTATATGCTGACCAACATACTATATTGACCAATATACTACTGGTATAGTACATTTTGTGGGGAAAAGGCATCACAAGAAACTGCTTGCTCTAAGTCAGCTTAAATATAAGAGTGGATCTAATGGAAGTAGACTAGTTTAGCTCAGCAAAATGGAAAGATGATTTGACCTCCAGGTATCTTCCTGGATCAATCTGTGGTCCTCCATGGGTGACACGAATATGACTCAGTCTGAACAAACCCCAAATTTTGATGCCTCTTATAAGATTTTCAAAATTTCAAATATGCCATAAATAGCCAAACATTCACCTGGTTTCTTGACCTCTAGCCCAGTTAGTAATATTAGTGCTACACAAACCCCTGGCTGGTCTTTGCTTAAGTGGAATTTACAGTATCTTTTTTCATGCCATATAATTTCTGCAGCGCCGAGCAGAGTTCCTGGCACATGATAGGTAATTAATAAACATTAGTTAAAAGATCATTTTTCACATAGCAGTGTAACAGCATACTGTTATAGCTTGTTATGCATAATGGCACATAAAAGATTATAATATTCTCTTTTTAAAAAGTCTCATTGAAATGGGCAGTCCTAGGAAAATTGACTAAAAGCAAGCCAGAATCCTCTTTTCTTTGCTACACAATTCATCTGTCAAAGTGTTTCAATATGTAACATTTCATAAAAACCCTTAAGATTCTAGAGGCTTTTGTCTATTTATTAGATATTATCAATAACATTATTAATGTGCTAAATACGATAATGAATACTCGTTATCAGTTTTGCTAGATAGAAACCAATAGTGAAGAAGGGTTTCTGAGAGTGCATAGGCGAAGGATGCCTAAGCAGAGGAACACGCTCATATTTCAGTGCTTTGTGGGGATCAGTCTTAGGATTTCATTCTCCACCTGCACTGTGCACTGAAAACAGCAATCTGCCACACTGCTTGCTGTGATAACCCAGGCTTGTAAGAACTGCCATTATCTATGTAAAGGATTATAATAAACATTTAAATATTTTCTTTATAGCTATTTTGATATTTACTTTGTAAATCTGAATAAAACCTAGGGACTGAAATTCTTGCCTCTATTTGCAAATGAAGAAACTGAGGACCAGAAAAGATAACTGATTCCCCAAAGTAAATATAATATTCATCTATAGAACAAGTCCAAAATCTCATCTGTCTGCTTCTGAACCCATGCTCCTTTACATTAATAGTGTCTCAAACACATTTTAAAATATCTGGTTTTGAGATGTTAATATATATCTTTGTAAGAATACCAGGAGAGGTATCATAAAATCAACTTGCCAACAGTTGGAAAAGAGGAGGCTATGAATAACCAGAAACCAGATCATTTGCTTGAGGAGCAAATCCTAAGAGATGAACCATAATATCTATTCTATTTTATATTAATAGACACTCCTGGTAAACCAAAAGAAATTATTTTCACCAATGGAAAAATAAAAATTGCCCTAATGCTTACAAAAGACATCATCTTGTTAAACTGTAAGTTTAAATAAAATGTTCTTCTGACACCTGCAGACTAAATTTGAATTTTTGTGACAAATATTTTAGGTGATAAGCAATCTAATAATAACATCAACCACTATGACTTCATCTAGCAAACTCACTCTTTAGAAATTTGTCATGAGACATTTCCTAATTCTTGTAAACTTATGTTTTCTTCTTTATATAGAAATGTAATTAAACTGTTGTGTGGCTGATAATCTGATTTAGAACAGACAACTTTATGTTGTATAAAACAAAGGCAACATCTGACACTGTACCTGGCATATAGCAAATACTTATTTAGTATTTGGAACACTTTTCCAACTCTTTTCCATTATATAGGGTGGATTTGGGCTAATGGAGTCACACAATTATACCCCATCACTGATGAAACTGAACTCATTGCATAAGATGCTGTGTAGGCAGTGTTCATGGAGCCACCAGAAATTAATAGGCTACTCTCCTTGTGACAGAAAAGGCAATGGCAATCCACTCCAGCACTCTTGCCTGGAAAATTCCATGGATGGAGGAGCCTGGTGGGCTGCAGCCCATGGGGTCGCTAAGAGTCAGACACGACTGAGAGACTTCACTTTCACGTTTCAATTTCATGCATTGGAGAAGGAAAAGGCAACCCACGCCAGTACTCTTGCCTGGAGAATCCCATGGATGGGGGAGCCTGGTGGGCTGCCGTCCATGGGGTCGCACAGAGTCGGACATGACTGAAGCGACTTAGCAGCAGCTCCCTTGTGATGTGCAGGCTTCTGATTGCAGTGATTTCTCTTGTTGCGGAGCACAGTTTCTAGGCATGTGAGCTCCAATAACTGCAGCACGTGGGCTCAGTAGTTGCAGTAAAATATTACTCTGAACACCAAGTCACCATTTTAATATTGTTTCAGACATTGATGGCAGAATCTTAGATGAATGTCTATTTCTACCATAAACACTTAGATCTTATGGATATTGACTTATGTGTCTCTTCTCTCTAGCACAGGTAGTGTGGCTTAATATTTTTAGGGTTTCTGTAAATGTTTCTATTAACTTGCAGCAATCTTTCAGCAAGTATTACCATGTGCCATAATGAAGTGAAAGTTATGCAAGGGGATGGGAATATGACGGTGAGCTAGCTGCCCAACCCCTTGTCCTCACAGAACAAATAAACCATTGAAATGTTGCACGGTCATTCTTTACTACTCAGTGCCTCTCCATGAGATCAAGTGTTTGGTAAATGAGAAAACTGGAATTAGAGTTGAAGAGAAGTAGCGTAAAACCTAATACCTCTAGATTCGGGGAATCTCTCCTTCCCAGAGCTATTGTCTCAACTTTTGTACCTGCTCATTTTGATGAGACTAAAATAGGCAGAACATCCAGGTTGACCGAGTTCTTACTCAGCCTACATTATGAAAACAATATTTCTGACAGCACCTGACTTTTGTAATTATCATTAAATATCCAAAATTAAATGGTCTAATATCATACAATGGAACATATTTGAGCCCACAAAGGAAAAAGAAAAAGGATGAACTGTGAAAGTTCGTGTTAGAATAATTAGTCTTTCATTTATTCATAGCCAAAGATGTGTGATTACATGTATATGCCCCAAAGCCTTGGTTTCAAAGAACGATGAAAATTCTTCAACTCACCTTGATGCAGAAACAAACAAATCTGCTAGAAATGTCGTTCCCCCTGGAATTTGAAGGGCACTGTGACATTAATGACACTCTGTTCTATGTCAAACTGATATAAAAGCTGCAAACATCTGACAAAAGACTCCCATCCCTAAATGGCAGAAATTATTGAAACCACAGGGCATATAGCACTCTCTCTGGGAACCTTTATCAGGGAACAGTTGGAGGTGGGCTTTTTGGAGCAGCCTGTAGTTACCCCTCAATTCATGCTGATCAGGTCTTTTACCAAGAGAGTTTTGCTTTCAGTGTTTATATAGTGCAGCAGGCAACTGTTTACCTCTGGGCATAGGAGTCGGTCCTGTGCTTCAGAGTCAGTGTGCTTCAGGCAGCCTGTGGCCTGTGGAAACAAAGGATCTTTGTGGGGAGGGAACTCTGCAAGGGGTAAGACAGAAAATAACCCCATCCATTTTGGCCAGTGCCCTACTTGAAAGTGTTTTTGCTGCATGAATCACGGTCACAAAAATAATTGTACAGTATTACAATATTTTATGATCATTTAGGAACTTGTTTCTTTAATCTCTAGATCATGCACAATAATAATTTTTTTTTTAATTTTTAAATAAACTTTAAAAAATTGACCTTAAATAATCATTTAACTAGGAATGACTTACACACTTCTACCTCAGCAAAGAGAGGGAAATGTGATCCTAATTCTTATTTAACATACAGTCAGAGGTTCTGAGATTGTGTCCTTAAGAAGAAAGCTTTGGATATAGATTAAGACAGTGCCACAATGCATGTTTTAAAATGTCATGAAAATGGCTTGGACTAGAGTTTCACAAATGTCTTTTATCTTTCTTCTAACATTCAAAGTATAAATTAAATCTCATGCTAGATTTCATTATTAATAAACATTTCTCGAGATTAGCAGCCTGACCTTTCCAGTTGCCTTATAATTAGTTCAATTTGTGCCCAGACAGCACAGTGGAAGATGAATTGCAAAAGAGTTAGAGAGTGAGAATCCATCGAGGGCATTACGGCAATAATCTAATGAGTAATGTAGAAGCCAAAAAGACAGGAATGGAGAAGGGGACATGAATAGGGAGAGGGAGAAATACACATGTGCTGAGCACTTCATTTGTTCCAAGTTATGGGCCAGAAACAATATAAAAGTGAGCTCAGGAACCTATCCTAATACAGCTGAAAGACATATATCATTGTCCCCATTTTATACACTGAGGGGTGGCAGAGAGAACTGTGCAGATGGACATAGTAGGTGTCTGAATAAATATACAAGGGAAAGAAGGACATTTTCAAAACTGTTTCTGAATATCCCAGCTGAGTCAAATTATACTTATCTTTTTATATTACTGTGCCCGCAATACTGAGGGGATGGATAATGCTTAGGGAAATACAACTATGCTTAGGGAAGAGTCCTATTTTTTTGAATGAATTATGTCATCCACCAAAATTGGAATATGACCGCCTACAATATGGAATATATTCTGGGCATAATGTCAAACCCAATGAAGACTGGTTTGTGAGAATTTTGACTTGCTGTTATTTCTTGAACATGTTTATAATCTGATTTCAGTTTACCCAAGAGTCAGTTTTGATATTCTCAAGAGAATAGAGGAAATCCATCTAGATTTTACACCAAAGGAATATCTATGAGAACAAATATGATTTAGAAAGCCCTCTTGATTTTCTTGAGATATATAAAGTATATGAAAAGCCTATTTATTTTCTTGTATGGATCTGGTTTTGAGCCAGGAAGACTCTCTGGGTACAAATTAAGGCTCTTCCACTTACTAGTGTTAGACCCGGAGAAGGCCTAATCACCGGAACCGTCGTCTCACAGACCACCAAGACCCGGAATTCGATGCAAACCGCAAGAGGATTTATTGAACTCCTCGGGAGGAGTGAACCCAGAACACTGGTCCAGGCGGGAATAGGGTTAGGACAATGTGATTGGGGGCCATAGGCAGGTACAGGTGGGGTGAGGACGTTTGATTGGTGGGCAAGGCTTAACCTTTAAGGGGATAGGTCTGCAGGTTATCAGGTCGAAACGGCTGGCTGACTACCCCACAGCGGTTGGCCAGTCCTCAGGAAAAAACAGCCTCCAGGAAGGATTAACAGAAAAATGGCGGGGGTGGGGGGGTGGGGAGGGCTTCTGCAAAGATCAGGAGACCATGAGTCATCAGATAAGGGGCAGTCTATTTTCCATGAGGTATGGCCTGCCTCTGGGGTTTTAACAGGACAAAGAAAACTTTTTAAAATTTAACTTTTTCCTTCACTAGCGGTGTGCCTTTAAACATATTTGTTAATATTTCTTCTACTCACTTTCCTCACTTCCAACCTAGAAGCTCTATTGTCTCCCCCACAGAGTTGTAGTGAACAAGCTATATTAGGCAAGACTGTTTTAATCACCTTCCTAGTTACATGTTGTCAGAAAAATTTTCAAAAGTCTCTGAAGCCCTGAAGGTGAGAGAATCAATTCCTAAGTAAGTTGATAAGTCCAAGGTCCCCAAGGAGGAGAAAGGGATCTGGAGTCCTTGAGGAGAAAGGAGTCTAGGGCTTAAGGAGAAAAAGACATTTTCTACTTTGTTTTAGTCAATATAATGATGTATTTTGCTCCTTAACAAGAAGGTTTTCTGACTAATCTTGTTATCTTAAGAAGCAGAGTGGGTCTGGTAAGATCTTTCTATTGTTAATTCTAATCTTGTTAATTTAAGATATATGTTGTGGGAGTGGATCTGGTAAAAATATATAAGGCCTTGATAAGACTAGTGAGTGGGGGCACTTTCTATCCCTTTTCTGATGTTTCTGTCTCTCTCTCTGTTCCTTTTCATACTTTAATAAAATTCTGCTACACAAAAGCCCTTGAGTGATCAAGCCTGGTCCCTGGTCTTGAAGTTAAATCTTCTTTGGAGATCACGAATCCAAGAACATTCACTGTAAGCTATCAAAGGATATGAATAATAACTGAGTAACATACATAATAAATGCCAATTCAGTTCACAGTGCATTTATTAGTATCTATTGTGTGAAGTATGTGATACACAGAAACACAAAGACAAACAAGACATTATCTCTGGCCTTGAGGAGTTCATCTTCTAGTGGGGAGAAATATTTAAATTATTTTAATAAGGAGTATAACAGCTATTAGGGAGATTTAAACGTAAGATGTTATAAGATGGCAAGATAGAGATAGTTATAATGAGCCACAGGCTTCCTGAAGATTTTAAAACTAACCTGAAACTAAAGGATGAACACAATTGAGAAAAGCAAAAATTTTGATAAATGCATTGTAGATAGAGAAGATGAAATACCAACCACAAGGATATACCAATCAGCAAAATACAGTGAAATATAAACAACATAGCTTATGTAAATCTTTAATATCAAGCCAAAGAGATGGGACTTCATCTTGAAGGTGGTAAGGAGCCACTAAAGAGCTTTAAAAAGGAAAGTGATACGGACAATTTTCTTTTTGGAAATCTCACTCTCGCTATAAGATGAAGGACAGACTGTTGAGATGGAAAGGAAGGGGCATATTGAAAGTTAAAAGTTATGTTAGTTGGCTATTTTATTATACCATTCTTTGGGGGGAGAATGAGAATGAGAGCCTGCTTGAACTTGATAATAGCTGGGTGTGGTCAATTTTCATTCCAATCCCAAAGAAAGGTAATGTCAAAGAATGCTCAAACTACCACACAGTTGTATTCATCTCACATGCTAGTAAAGTAATGCTCAAAATTCTCCAAGCCAGGCCTCAGCAATACGTGAACTGTGAACTTCCAGATGTTCAAGTTGGTTTTAGAAAAGGCAGAGGAACCAGAGACCAAATTGCCAACATCCGTTGGATCATCGAAAAAGCAAGAGAGTTCCAGAAAAACATCCATTTCTGCTTTATTGACTATGCCAATGCCTTTGACTCTGTGGATCACAATAAACTGGAAAATTCTGAAAGAGATGGGAATACCAGACCACCTGACCTGCCTCCTGAGAAACCTGTATGCAGGTCAGGAAGCAAGAGTTAGAAGTGGACATGGGACAACAGACTGGTTCCAAATAGGAAAAGGAGTATGTCGAGGCTGCATATTGTCGCCCTGCTTATTTAACTTATATGCAGAGTACATCATGAGAAACGCTGAACTGGAAGAAACACAAGCTGGAATCAAGATTGCTGGGAGAAATATCAATAACCTTAGATACACAGATGACACCACCCTTATGGCAGAAAGTAAACAGGAACTAAAGAGCCTCTTGATGACAGTGAAAGTGGAGAGTGAAAAAGTTGGCTTAAAGCTGAACATTCAGAAAACGAAGATCATGGCATCTGGTGCCATCACTTCATGGGAAATAGATGGGGAAACAGTGGAAACAGTGTCAGATTTTATTTTGGGGGGCTCTAAAATCATTGCAGATGGTGATAGCAGCCATGAAATTAAAAGACTCTTACTCCTTGGAAGAAAAGTTATGACCAACCTAGATGGTATGTTCAAAAGCAGAGACATTACTTTGCCGACTAAGGTCCGTCTAGTCAAGGCTATGGTTTTTCCTGTGGTCATGTATGGATGTGAGAGTTGGACTGTGAAGAAGGCTGAGTGCTGAAAAATTGATGGTTTTGAACTGTGGTGTTGGAGAAGACACTTGAGAGTCCCTTGGACTACAAGGAGATCCAACCAGTCCATTCTGAAGGAGATCAGCCCTGGGATTTCTTTGGAAGGAATGATGCTAAAGCTGAAACTCCAGTATTTTGGCCACCTCATGCGAAGAGTTGACTCATTGGAGAAGACTCTGATGCTGGGAGGGATTGGGGGCAGGAGGAGTTTTGGCCACCTCATGCGAAGAGTTGACTCATTGGAGAAGACCCTGATGCTGGGAGGGATTGGGAGCAGGAGGAGAAGGGGACGACAGAGGATGAGATGGCTGGATGGCATCACTGACTCGATGGATGTGAGTCTGAGTGAACTCCGAGAGATGATAATGAATAAGGAGGGCTGGCATGCTTCGATTCACGGGGTCTCAAAGAGTTGGACACGACTGAGCGACTGAACTGAACTGAACTGAAAAGGAATAAAAATTAAACTAAAGTACTAGCAGCAAAAAGTTTTTCCATTTGGTGTTTAAAGTCTGAGGAAATTGAGTGCAAAGCCAGCTCAGGAACTCAGTTTTCTGCCAGTCATATCACTTCTCTGTAACTTAGCCTCAAAAGCTGACCGAAAGGGGCACATTGTTTGGAAAGTGAAAAGGGCCCTGTAGGCATTCAGAAGGTTATGGTTACTTACTAATTGTTTGACCCCTCATGAACTTTTGTCCACTTTGAACTGGATTTGCATTTATCTGCTTCGGTGTTTACTGAGTTTGAATTTATGCCCCTTTTGGGGATGTTTTCTGCCAGTCATATCACTTCTCTGTAACTTAGCCTCAAAAGCTGACCGAAAGGGGCACATTGTTTGGAAAGTGAAAAGGGCCCTGTAGGCATTCAGAAGGTTATGGTTACTTACTAATTGTTTGACCCCTCATGAACTTTTGTCCACTTTGAACTGGATTTGCATTTATCTGCTTCGGTGTTTACTGAGTTTGAATTTATGCCCCTTTTGGGGAGAGGGAGAAGAACACCCGCCATAATAATCAGATTAACATTGGAAGGAAAATCAAGTCTTAAGTCTAGTTCAGGAGGGATGGACCGCACAAATCCTGTATAGGCAAGTTTGATATATAAACTGGGACCAAGAAAGGTCCAGGCACTCAGAACACTGACGTCATTCGTGGAACAGCACAGTAAGAACCAAAGGGTAGCATAAACAGTCTGTGTTTACCTGGAAACTGAAACACAATGAGGAGGCATTAAATTTAGTCTGCCTTATTTCATGACTTTGTCTATAACCGAGCTCTTATGAAAGATATTGGAGTGTTGTCTTCGTGGTAGCTGAATAGCCATAGTGGTCTCCCTGTATTCAAATCTCACTTCTCCCATCCATCCTCTAGCGACAGAAATCTTACAGGTTACATGATCTTTTTTCCCCTCTTCAAAAACTTTCAATAGCTTTTCATGCAATGCAGGATAAAAACCAAACTGCTTAAACTCATATGGTATCTCCTTTGCCTCTCCTTTCTGTTTGTCCATCCCTGTTTCCTTTAGACCTTGATCATAAAGATGAGACCATTAGACAACATTAATAACTTAGCTCATTAATAATTTAGCTCCTGATTTCTGCTTTACTAAATATATGTAACATCTTACTGAATCTATTGATTGCTTTCTTGGAGTAGGAGTAAGAACGAAGAATTGAGTTGTTAACAAATGACTGACCCTCTTTCCCTAGCTACCTCTTTAGTAAATTAGCAGGTGGATCTTTCAAGTGCAAGTGGATCACACAGGCAAGAGAACACCCAACCACAGGTGGACCATGGGAGCAAGACAATGTCTCGAGGAAGAGACATCAGCAGGTTTGAATGCAATGGAAAGATGAAGAATTTTACCTCCTGCCTTAATGATTAACTAAAATTGTTTCTCCTTGTTCCATTTAAAAATTGTCATGACTGAGCAGTATCATCAGAGTTGGTCTCTGGACATAAGTCCACCATCTCCTCAGACTGCTGAATTTTCTTCTTTATCAAAGCTTGCCCTTCGATTTATTGGCGGTTGAGCAGCAAGTGGCCAAGCCTGCACACAGTTAGGATATGTAATTTGTTGTTTGTTTAGTTGTTCAGTTGTGTCTGACTCTTTTCAACTCCCTGGACTATAGCCCACTAGGTTCTTCTGTTTTGGGGGTTTGCCAGGCAAGAATACTGGAGTAGGTTGCCATTTCTTCCTCCAGGAGATCTTCCCAACCCAGGGGTTGAACCTGCATCTCCTGCATTGCAGGCAGATTCTTTACCGCTGAACCACCAGGGAAGCCTCATACTATGTAATACTTAATTGCCATCAAAAGATCCCGGCCTGTCCTTTCAGAATCTTTCTTTTTCTGTTACTCTTGGGATTTTTAACAGTCCCCATGATTTGCATTCCCATCTTTCCCATCTTTGCTCATATACAGAAAATGGATTTATCATGCATATTTGATGTTTACATTCTATATTCCTTCAGGTTCAACTCAGACATGACTGCCTCATGACACTCTTTCCAAACTCTAAAGTTCTGAGCAATTCTGAGGTGGGAAATAGTGAAATTCTGGCTTAACAGAGGTGAAGGTGCCAACAGATGGGTATTGGCCAACATTATTCAGACATAGCTTGCAAATTATCTTCAACAAATGTATCTTGGACAATCCATAAATCACTGAAATTGTTTTCCCTGTCAGTTTGTTCAAGGGCAGGCTTCCATCCTGGCTGCTTTATTACCTTCCAGCCAATCTGTTCAGCCGATGAAAAGAAAACAAAGCCGGGCTGTTCCCAGACTTTGCAGTTTTTCTCCCTTGCCTATTAAATGTGTTACATAAATTTCATTTTTGCTTTAATTTCATGCTCTCATATACATGTAACTCCTAATGTGTTTACTAACAGACCCTTTTATAGTCTTCCCAGCCAGACCTATAAGGCCCGCTCAACAAGATTCGACCCTATAAATCCCAACCTAGACTTGGACCAGAAACAAACCGCTACAAGGCTTCTTGTGCTGTTCTATTTGCCTCTAAACCACAGAGGAAAGCAGTCATCACAACCCAGTCAATCTTCTTTCAGACTCGTCTTCCCACAGAAAGCAGCTCCTGTATCATCTTTGTGTAAACCAGTCCACGTCTGGTCCATCTGTCTCAGACTGGGAGCTTCATGCTCGCAGAGTCTTCTCCTTCTGCTATGTGTATATATATATATAATGAATCTTGGTTTTTAATTGTTGACTAATTTTTTTTAATTTACTTATTTTTAACTGAAGGACCATTGCTTTACTGCATTGGTTTATGCCATGTATCAACATGAGTTAGCCATGGGTATAACCTCAGGTATGCAGATGACATCTCCCTTATGGCAGAAAGTGAAGAGGAACTAAAAAGTCTCTTGATGAAAGTGAAAGAGGAGAGTGAAAAAGTTGGCTTAAAGCTTAACATTCAGAAAACAAAGGTTATGGCATCTGGTCCCATCACCTCTGGGAAATAGATAGGGAAACAGTGGAAACAGTGTCAGACTTTATTTTGGGGGGCTCCAAAATCACTGCAGATGGTGACTGCAGTCATGGAGTTAAAAGAAGTTTACTCCTTGGAAGAAAATTTATGACCAACCTAGATAGCATATTGAAAAGCAGAGACATTACATTGCCATCAAAGATCCGTCTAGTCAAGGCTATGGTTTTTCCTGTAGTCATGTATGGATGTGAGAGTTGGACTGTGAAGAAAGCTGAGTGCCGAAGAATTGATGCTTTTGAACTGTGGTGTTAGAGAAGACTCTTGAGAGTGTCTTGGACTACAAGGAGATCCAACCAGTCCATTCTGAAGGAGATCAGCCCTGGTGTTCTTTGAAAGGAATGATGCTAAAGCTTCGGCCACCTCATGCGAAGAGTTGACTCATTGGAGAAGACCCTGATGCTGGGAGGGATTGGGAGCAGGAGGAGAAGGGGACGACAGAGGATGAGATGGCTGGACGGCATCACTGACTCGATGGACATGAGTTTGAGTGAACTCCGGGAGTTGGTGATGGACAGGGAGGCCTGGCGTGCTGCGATTCACAGGGTGGTAAATAGTCAGACACGACTGAGTGACTGAACTGAACTGAACTGAACTGATACAAATGTCTCCTCCCTCTTGAATCTTACTGCCACCTGCCACCCCTTCGTACCCCTCTAGGTTGTGATGGATCCCCAGTTTGGGTTTCCTGAAGCGTACAGCGAATGTGCATGGGCTATTTGTTTTATATATGGTAGTGTATGTATATGCTTCCATGCTACTCTCTCCATTCATATAGATACTGACACTTCATTTCAGATATCCATGTCCCACTGGACATGTTTCAGTTTTGGCAAATAAAAGATGATTTTTTTAAGTGTGGGTTTCCTTTTCCCCCCACTTAGTGTAATCACTCTCAGTTCAGTTCAGTTCATTTCAGTCACTCAGTCATGTCCGAATTTTTGCAACCCCATGGACTGCAGCACACCAGGCTTCTCTGTCCATCACCAACTCCCAGAGCTTACTCAAACTCATATCCATCAAGTCAGTGATGCCTTCCAACCATCTCATCCTCTGTCATCCCCTCTTCTCCTGCCCTCAATCTTTCCCAGCATCAGGGTCTTTTCAGGTGAGTCAGTTCTTTGCATCAGGTGGCCACAGTATTGGAGTTTCAGCTTCAGGATCACTCCTTCCAATGAATATTCAAGACTGATTTCCTTTAGGATTGACTGGTTTTACTGGTAAACAACCTAGAAAACCCAAATTAAGCTATATATATAGATTAAGCTATAGAGTTTGGATAATGAAGCTTCACAGGCAGGCTGCAGGATGTTACACATATTTACGCCATTTAGACTGAGAAACGGATGGCAGAGATTCTTCACTTCTTAAAACGACAGGAAAGACCTAGAGAACAATAACGTAAAAGTCATATTTCCTAACAATTATTCATTGTTTTCAATCTAAGTACAGTTTAGAGTTCCCCTGAAGAGAAGAAGTGATTATCATTCATCTCATCACACCACCCCACACCCAGTCCCCATCCCTTTTCCGGCTCTCATCACTTTTAACTAGGATTTTCACTTGTATGCTCCTGTCTGGATGGAAGACCTGCTTTTTCACACTTCAGCTAAGACCTTAGATTTTTATCAGTGTCTTTCTAAAACACTGAACACATGGAATTTTCCTCCAAAAAGACTTTCAAGACTGTCTTCAAGTTCAGCACAGGGCTTACTGAGTACCAGGCTTAGCAATGTAATGTTTTCTTCTTCAGCTTATGCTCACCCTTCTTTTTAGAATACATAATTCATACTAAACTAATGTACAATAAAGGGAAGAAATGAATAGAAAGTAAACAATTGAAAAGTAAGCAAGAGGAACAAAGAGAAGGGAGAGCTGGTTAACTTACTGCTGCTGCTAAGTCACTTCAGTCGTGTTCGACTCTGTGCGACCTCATAGACAGCAGCCCACCAGGCTCCTAGTTACACCTGTGTATATATATATAAACATTTTAACTCAAGAGCTTCCAGATTTACCTCCTCCTGCTCAGACCCTGAATATGCAATCAGCAAATTCAACAATCTCTGGGCCATTTCCAGTGGCTTCTTTTATAAACACTGCAAAGTGTTAAGGTCCAACATGGAATTTTTTTTTTTTTTTTACAAATTGAAGATTGCCTTACTCACGAGGAAAATGATTTTTCTCATTGGCACATCTGAATCTTCCTTGTTGCTTTCTCATATTAGACCTTATCTCAGATTAACTTGGTTTATATTTACCACCAGCTGCCTTTCCCCCATCTTAGAAATCCCTGAATTTAACTTCCCCCTAAAGGAGGTCTCCACTAGTCTTCTGCATCCTCGAAGACAGGTACACCTTCCACACATTGGCTCAGGTCACTGATCCAGAATTTAACTTTCCCTTGCAAAGTTTCCCTACCCAATCCATCAGCAAGTCCTGTCCCCAGAGTATCTTTTTGATTGCAGAACTGCTCAGGGATGTAGACTTTGGGGAGAGATCAGTTAGCTTCATTGAACCCACATTTAAAGTTTGAAAGATGGGTATTGAAGTTTGAAAGGCAAGAATTCTGAAAGTGTATTTTTCTCCAGGGGATTTTCCTGACCCAGGATTGAACCAGGGTCTCCTGCATTGCAGGCAGATTCTTTACCATCTGTGCCAGCAGAGAAACCCATGAGGATAGTTCAAAGGAGTGAAACAAAGTTGAGACCAGTGTTGAAAGTGATTGAGCTGACGAGCAGATGTCTTAGACTGAGTAAAGAAGTGAGGCCAAATAGCTGCTAATGGCTTGTGACAAAATGAGAGGGGGACAGAGGCGGAGACTCCATGTGGCTAAGGACAGGGCAAGGGGGAAGGAAAAGTGAGGCAGATAGATCTCTTTAGAACAAGATTCTTACAGGCAGGGTTTCTTTCAAGATCTCCTTGTACCTGAGGACATTTTAACTTCTTTAAGGCTGTAGCATCCTGAAGGTTGAAAGGATCTAGAGTACTTCATGGAATATGTTTGGCAGTGCAAAACAAGGCCCCCTTGGGTGTTATTAGCAATTCATGCATTTAACAATTTCCAGAGGCAGTGTCTTAAATGACTCAGAATAAAGTAGATCACCAGCAGATTATACTCACTTAGAACATTTTCCCTCCTGGCTCAGTGAGCGTTCTAAGAAAGGGTTTAATGAGGTGGTGCATTAATCAGCCACCCCTGGGTCTGTATTGCTCCCTGAAATGGAGCTAATTGACTAATAAACAAATTTTGTAAAATATTCCTTATCTTTATACAGAATATATTAAGATGGATCACATGTCTCCAGCTGTTTACCTCAACCAACAAATATTTATTGATGAAATAAAGCTAGATGAGGGGTGACTTAGCAATAACACAGCAGGCTGACTGGCAAAAGGACAAATCAGAATATAACTCTCAGCAGCATCATAGGAGGCAAGTGAAAATAAATTGTCAAAAGTACAAATCTTGTCATTTCTAAATGATTTATTTTCACAAGTATCATCAGTGGTGTTATTATCCGTTATTTTGCAAATGAAAAACTGTGCTTGAAAGAGTTCATTAACTTTCCTAAAGTCACTGGCAAGTAATTTTTCCCCAAATGTACTTCATTTCCTAAATTTTCCAATAATAGGACATTTTGGAGGTAGTGTGTTATGTGGACGGGTTAGCAATGCAACAGCAGGATGGTACCCTGGGAAGGACTCCAAGCAGTTAGTGCTCCAAAGATTGTACAGGTACGCATTTGCCAAGCTAGAACACTGGAGTGGGCTGCCATTTCCTCCTCCAGGAGATCTTCCTGGCCCAGGGATCGAACCCACGTCTCTTGCATTGGCAGGCGGATTCTCTACCACTGAGCCACCAAGCAAGCTTTAGGTGCCAATAGGAGAATGCATTTCTACCATGGCTCCACCAGGTGGCAGTGAAGGTCACCACTAGAAGCAAGTGTTGTCACTATAGAGACAGGACTTGGAAGCAGTCAAAGCAGGAACAAGGAAAGAGGCAAAACAATACTATTCTTTTAGAGTTACAAAAGCATGCATGTGCCAATGTGTGCATGCCTCCATGTGCATGCATGTGTTGGCAGGGCAGAGGAACTAAAAAATGAATGGAACTGTTACTGCATTCTCAGTTTCCCATACTGTTAGTGGGTAGAAGAATGAAAGAAGGACCTTGATGTTTGCACTTCACTACTTTACTGTGCTCTCTTAGCCCATGGCTGCAATCCCAGCCCTGGATTTTGGATGTCCAGTGAGGTATTACATGATGTCCCAAATTATCACTGTCATTTAGCATAAAAGTGAATGTTCTCATGAGAGGAAGAGTGTGTGAATTCAGTGAATTAACAGCTCTGGCTGTGCCTGTAGGAGTGTCTTTCTCCACAAGTGTACACAACCTGTTTGCTGCTAGGGAAACCTGCAGCGTCCTCTGGGGAAAGGAACTGGATAGGTGAAGGAATCCAAGGTGCCTCTGGTGCTTTCCAGTTCAGCATAATCAGCATCACTTCAGGTTAATTGCAAATTTTTTACCACTGGATAAAGAAGAGTTCTCAATAAGAGCATCCCATAGCAGAAAATAGATGCATCTGGAAATGAAGAGTTAGAATCTATCTTTCCCATAGAATGATATTTAGATGCCATCTTAACCCTTCTGAAAGTAGGAAATTTTTTTCCATTTGTCTGTGAATATCTACCAATCCTAAGGACACCTCCACTCCATTAATAAAACCAGATTTCGGGGGGTGGGAGGGATGTTCAAGAAGTAGGGGAATATATATATGTGTGTATATATATATATATATATGTGGTTGATTCATGTAGCTGTACAGCAGAAACCAACACAACATTATAAAGCAATTATCCTACAATTAAAAATAAATTAAAAAGGAACTTCTAAGCTATGACTACTACAGCAGAGGAGACATTAAATTACAGAGAATTTAAACCACTTATAAATGTAATGTTTTCCCTATAAATCACTTATAAATGTAATGTGAATCACTTGTAAATTATTTTAGTGTGCTAATTTTAAATTGTGTTGCAAGCAGGAACGAAAGAAAGAATGTTTAGCATATTAAAGAGAAAATATGTGTAATATAGTAACTGTTACTACTAGCAACTAGTGGCCATGTCTGTTTATAATTACATTTCTTTTGCTGGGTCTATAGGCTTATCTCAATTTTAACATAAACAAAAGTTTTAGTAATTTGATTTGTTACAGCTAAATAAAATACAACGGTAAAAAAAAAAAAAAAGTTCCCATCAATTAGAAGAGTGGTGTGCTCCGGGAGACTCTTTCTCCATCGGGGGCAGCTGCTTTTCTTCTGGCACTGATGGTAGATCAGGTGCTTTCTGCCCACACCTTGAAACAGTGAAACGAGTCATGCGAAGTGCTTCCTCATACCCTGGGAGGGTGTCCAGGGAGGAGGGCAGCTGCCCCAGGGAGCTGGGGGAGTGAGCCACAGCCAGGATCCTTCGAGCCGCAGGGCCGAACACGGACTGCAGGGCTAGGCAGGAAAGAAATGGAATTCAGGTACATGTGGCATCTTCAGAAACCAGAGACTTACAGCACATGCAGTTCCCCTTGATTTATATTATGAGAAGGGTGTCTAGCATCTGTCCCTTTTCTTTATTTACTCATTGGCGGCACTGGGTCTTCGTTGTTGCCCGCAGGTTTTCTCCATGTGGTGAAGAGGGGCTACTCTCTAGTTGGTGCGGGGTTTCTTGCTGCAGTGGATTCTCTTATTTCAGAGCACAGGCTCCGTAGCTGAGGAGGACGGGATTAGCTGTCCCACAGCACGTAGGATCCTCCTGGACCAGGAACTGAAGCCGTGCCTCCTGCATTGGCTGGCAGATTCTTTACCACTGAGTCCCCAGGGAAGCCCAGTCCCTCTTCATTTTAAACAAGTGTCAAAACTCATGGTCACTCTTGGCAAAGATGTTATAAGAGTCCTGTGAAGCTTGTGTAGAAACCAACTTCCCTCTTTGCTTTCTCAAATAATCTAAAATGTGTCCCCACAGCTGATAACCCCTTTCTTTCCCCTTTACGAATTTAGAACCCTTTATGCCAACCCACTGAAGCTGAAGATCCCTTAGAAGCAATTGTTTCTGCCTATTTATGTTTCCCCATGGACTGACAGCGAGAAAAGAAGCAGGGAAAGGTGAACAATATTACAGAGCTCCCTTTTTTAAAAAATAAATATCACAGGATATTGCCACCTGCTGTTCTTCCCAGTAGGTCACTCTCCAATATTAGTAAAGAATATAATCCAAAGAAGAGAACAGAGGGAAATAAGGAATGTGTCTTTTAACTATCAAGTGTTGGGCCTAATATTTAACACAGTAAGACCTGGTGAATAAAGAATTGAAAGTGTCCCAGGACTAATTTCTCTAAAGATAAAAAATATAGTTACGAGAAAATATGTTCAGTTTTCACAAAATCTAAGATGTTTTCAAAAAAGGGGATATGTGCAGTGCTTAAAATAGTTTTATCAAAGTAATTGTTTATAAACTTGGAAATTTTTCCTATAAGACATTTCCAATATCATCTCTAACATCTCATTTCTTCCTTCATTCCATCATCAGACCAAAAGTACAGCATCCGTGAGAGGCAAGGTCACCACACCCTCAGGCGTCTGGAAATTAAAGTTGCCCCAAGATTTAGAATCTTTACTACTACTCCCTTTTGGTACAGTGGGCTTCCCTGGTGGCTCAGCTGATAAAGAATCCACCTGCAATGCGGGAGACCTGGGTTTGATCCCTAGGTTGGAAAGATCCCCTGGAGAAGCGAAAGGCTACCCACTCCAGTATTCTTGCCTGGAGAATTCCATGGACTGTATAGTCCATGGGATGGCAAAGAGTCAGATACAACTGAGTGACTTTTTATTTCTTGGTACAATGGATAAGAATCAACCTGACAGTGCAGGGAACAAGGATTCCATTCCTGGTCCCCAAAGATATCACATGTCACGGAGCAACTAAACCCCTGTATCGCAACTGCCGAAGCCTCCCTGCCTGCTCTAGAGCCCGTGCTCCCCAACCAGAGAAGCCATCACCGTGCGAAGCCCTCCCACCGAAACCAGAAAGCAGCCCCTTCCCCCGGGCAACTAGAGAAAGCCCGTGCGCAGCAACGAAGACCCAGCACAAGCAAAAATAATACGTGAATAAGAAAATGAATCTAACACTGATCAATGTTTTTACACCTTCGCACTGGGTGTTCTTTTAAACCTGGCTTCTCTGCCCGTGTTACACGCCCGTATACTCACAAGTGACCGTGCTCTGGAGAGTGCTGTCATGATCAAAAGCGATGACCGTCACTTCATAGGGTGGCCGGCCCTCCTCGCCCCCGTTTTGCTGGCGACCCAGGCAGCAGCGGAAGCACACGGAAGTCAGGCCGCACAGGAGAAGCAGAGCCCCGACCACCAGCAGCAACCTGCAAGGGCCGCGCGGAGTACTGAGAGCTCTGTGCGCCTTGTTTTGCTTTGTTTTCTAAACCAGTTTGCATAATCAGCCTTCAACGTCTGCATTTTAATTCTTGCTTGAATATTTTTTAGAATGCTTTTAAGATGTCAGTTCCCAGGCTTTCCTGTCATATATATACTTCCTTATTTTGTCAGCAAGACTGTCAGTTCACTTGAACAGTTCATGAGAGATTTAAATCGTTTTGGAGGGGCAGATTTTTACTGAAGTAGTCTTCTTTCTGTGGCTATTTCTAGAGTTGACCCTGAGAAAATACACAGCAATCTGTTGATGCTGGCCCAGGAGATGCTATTGAAATAGGAAATCCTGCTATATTGTCACATAGGTTAGTGATGAGGAAAAGAGGCTTTACTCCGTGAGATGTTAGGTAAGTAGGCTCAATATCTCAGATTTTTTTCCCCTCTGTTGTCAATATATTAAAAAAAAAAAAAAAAACCCTTAAAAAATAATACCCCTGAGAAAAGCTTCCTTTTAAATGTCTTTTTGGGTAACATAACTGAAACTTACCATATATACCAGAGATGCACCCAGTCTGTGGTCAGGCAGCTATGGAGAAAGAATAATAATTTTATTTTGCAATAAAAATATAATCAATGCCTGTTATACTTTCAGAATCAGAAATATGAGTTACAAAAATGTATGATACCTTTAAGCATTACAAGTCATGTTAACTTCAATGTAACCAGCTAAATCTAACATGAAATGAGATGCCTTTAGTAGTGGTTTATTCATACGTGCACGCTGTTGCTTCAGTTGTGTCTGACTTTTTTGCAACCCTGTGGACTGTAGTCCGCCAGGCTCCCCTGTCCATGAGATTCTCCAAGCAAGAACACTGAAATGGGTTACCATGCCCTCCCCCAGGTGATCTTCCCGACCCAGGGATCGAACCTGAGTCTCTTACATCTGCATTGGCAGGCAGGTTCTTTACCACTAGTGCCACCTGGGAAGCCTAGAAATGGTTTATACCATCATGTAAATCACTATAAGACAGACGAAACTAGTTATCATGAAAGTAATGTTAATAGAACATGTAACCACAATCATTGTAAACAGTTTTGTTGATGATTATCAAGAAAGAACTTGCAGAGTAAGCTTACAAAGAGTAAAAATGAATGTGACAATTTAGGTTTGTATATATTTGAAGTCAATAGCTTAAACATAAAGAATATTTCAATTATAAGCATGAACATTTATAATTTGTTTTACAAGCTGTTGCAAAAAGGATGACTATATAGATAAACAATACAATCCTACTATATAGCACAGGGAACTATATTCAATAACCTGTAATAATCTATAATGGAAAAGAATATGAAAAAGAATATATATATATATAAAACTTAACCCTCTTGCTGTACCCTAGAAACTAACACAATATTATAAATAAACTATATTTTGATTAAAAAAATATAAAACAGAAACAAAGGGGAAAAAAAGAAAAAGGGGGGGTCACAATAAAACCATAAAAATGCCCACTATAAAAAGGGCTTTAAATTTTCTCATCCAGGATCAAAACTGATAAGCATATCCACTGAGGCCAAGAAGGGGGCGGCGGGGTTGGAGGGAGGGTAAAAACCAACTCCATCATGATGAAAGCTAATTAAATACTCTGAATGAATTAGGGTAATTATCAATTTTCTCTAAGGATGAAGAAAATATGGATTGTATGGGACAAGAAGTGGGATAAGTTTGTAAGTGGGAAGAGGAGGGGAAGGAAAACGTTTGTTACTGAAGATAATGATTAATGCATTTAATAATCCTTTCTGATATAGTGATCTGTTGAAATCTATTGAAATCTACTTCTGTATCCTCTCTGCACAGTTGTAGACCATGCAGCTTGTTTCATCAATGAACAGTGTCTCTAAGTGTCCTCATATTTCTCATTCGTTCAGAGCCCCTTCCACTTCTACAGTGTTATGATTCTGATTCTATTAAATGTAGCCCTCCTACAGAGGTAGGTGTGTAAAACCTCAAAGAGCATGTGACAAGTAATGAAGGCCATTGCCATTCCCTCTGGGTTTAACAGACTTGGCTGTTGGGAAACTCTTTCTGTGGCTAAACATGTGTTTTTCTTCAGCCTAAGTCTTTTATTCAAACTATCCCTGCTTCCTTACAACAGCTTACCTCCAAGAGGAATGAATCTCTTCCCTTTTTTATCTTGGAGTCCTGTGTCTACGTGAGACCTGATTGTGACAGATTCAGATGGAGGGATAATCACCACAAAGTGAGAGCTAAGTGACACCCGCGATAAATATTGTTTCACTGTGGTTGTTGTTTAGTCTCTAAGTTTCGTCTGACTCTGTTGACACCACACGGACTGTAGCCCACCAGGCTCCTCTGTCCGTGCGCTTTCCCAGGCAGGACTACTGGAGTGGGCTGCCATTTCCTTCTCCAGGGGATCTTCCTGGCTCAGGGGTCGAACTTGCACGTCTCTTGCCTCTCCTGTGTTGGCAGGCGGATTCTTCACTGCTGAGCCACCAGGAAAGTCCAATCAAAATAGGAAATGCTCTGCATATCTCAAATGGTGATTCTACTCTGGCAATCACCCAAGTTTATCTGTCTGAGTCTAGTGAATTCTGTCTGTCCCAGTGAGTCCCTGAGAAGCATGGGAAAGAAAATCTTTCACAAATCTCCACGACTGTATAAACTGAGATTAAGTGTGCAGTTTTGATAGGAAGATTGGCTTTGGAAAAAAAAATGCTGTCAGCAGTATTTTGCGTGTTTAGGATGACAGGAATGCTTGTTTGCTTTTGGAGAACCAGTCTGTGAGATTAGTGGGTGGAGGCCCATTTAAGTAGAAATAGGGAAATCACAGCTATCTAATGACATTTGACCCTGTTTGGGGTGTTGATATTTTTGTCTGTCTCGCCTTCCTTCCACTGAGCATTCTCAGATACTTACTGTTCAGGACTGACACAGTTCTCCTCACATCTTGCCCGAGGAAGCTGTAGGAAGGGAAATAATCTCAGACAGGGAAATGGTCTCATTCGCTCTGCTCAGCA
>SJYC01138919.1:0-13634 GCA_006408675.1 Madoqua kirkii
GAGGGGCAGATTTTTACTGAAGTAGTCTTCTTTCTGTGGCTATTTCTAGAGTTGACCCTGAGAAAATACACAGCAATCTGTTGATGCTGGCCCAGGAGATGCTATTGAAATAGGAAATCCTGCTATATTGTCACATAGGTTAGTGATGAGGAAAAGAGGCTTTACTCCGTGAGATGTTAGGTAAGTAGGCTCAATATCTCAGATTTTTTTCCCCTCTGTTGTCAATATATTAAAAAAAAAAAAAAAAACCCTTAAAAAATAATACCCCTGAGAAAAGCTTCCTTTTAAATGTCTTTTTGGGTAACATAACTGAAACTTACCATATATACCAGAGATGCACCCAGTCTGTGGTCAGGCAGCTATGGAGAAAGAATAATAATTTTATTTTGCAATAAAAATATAATCAATGCCTGTTATACTTTCAGAATCAGAAATATGAGTTACAAAAATGTATGATACCTTTAAGCATTACAAGTCATGTTAACTTCAATGTAACCAGCTAAATCTAACATGAAATGAGATGCCTTTAGTAGTGGTTTATTCATACGTGCACGCTGTTGCTTCAGTTGTGTCTGACTTTTTTGCAACCCTGTGGACTGTAGTCCGCCAGGCTCCCCTGTCCATGAGATTCTCCAAGCAAGAACACTGAAATGGGTTACCATGCCCTCCCCCAGGTGATCTTCCCGACCCAGGGATCGAACCTGAGTCTCTTACATCTGCATTGGCAGGCAGGTTCTTTACCACTAGTGCCACCTGGGAAGCCTAGAAATGGTTTATACCATCATGTAAATCACTATAAGACAGACTAAACTAGTTATCATGAAAGTAATGTTAATAGAACATGTAACCACAATCATTGTAAACAGTTTTGTTGATGATTATCAAGAAAGAACTTGCAGAGTAAGCTTACAAAGAGTAAAAATGAATGTGACAATTTAGGTTTGTATATATTTGAAGTCAATAGCTTAAACATAAAGAATATTTCAATTATAAGCATGAACATTTATAATTTGTTTTACAAGCTGTTGCAAAAAGGATGACTATATAGATAAACAATACAATCCTACTATATAGCACAGGGAACTATATTCAATAACCTGTAATAATCTATAATGGAAAAGAATATGCAAAAGAATATATATATATATAAAACTTAACCCTCTTGCTGTACCCTAGAAACTAACACAATATTATAAATAAACTATATTTTGATTAAAAAAATATAAAACAGAAACAAAGGGGAAAAAAAGAAAAAGGGGGGGTCACAATAAAACCATAAAAATGCCCACTATAAAAAGGGCTTTAAATTTTCACATCCAGGATCAAAACTGATAAGCATATCCACTGAGGCCAAGAAGGGGGCGGCGGGGTTGGAGGGAGGGTAAAAACCAACTCCATCATGATGAAAGCTAATTAAATACTCTGAATGAATTAGGGTAATTATCAATTTTCTCTAAGGATGAAGAAAATATGGATTGTATGGGACAAGAAGTGGGATAAGTTTGTAAGTGGGAAGAGGAGGGGAAGGAAAACGTTTGTTACTGAAGATAATGATTAATGCATTTAATAATCCTTTCTGATATAGTGATCTGTTGAAATCTATTGAAATCTACTTCTGTATCCTCTCTGCACAGTTGTAGACCATGCAGCTTGTTTCATCAATGAACAGTGTCTCTAAGTGTCCTCATATTTCTCATTCGTTCAGAGCCCCTTCCACTTCTACAGTGTCATGATTCTGATTCTATTAAAAGTAGCCCTCCTACAGAGGTAGGTGTGTAAAACCTCAAAGAGCATGTGACAAGTAATGAAGGCCATTGCCATTCCCTCTGGGTTTAACAGACTTGGCTGTTGGAAAACTCTTTCTGTGGCTAAACATGTGTTTTTCTTCAGCCTAAGTCTTTTATTCAAACTATCCCTGCTTCCTTACAACAGCTTACCTCCAAGAGGAATGAATCTCTTCCCTTTTTTATCTTGGAGTCCTGTGTCTACATGAGACCTGATTGTGACAGATTCAGATGGAGGGATAATCACCACAAAGTGAGAGCTAAGTGACACCCGCGATAAATATTGTTTCACTGTGGTTGTTGTTTAGTCTCTAAGTTTCGTCTGACTCTGTTGACACCACACGGACTGTAGCCCACCAGGCTCCTCTGTCCGTGGGCTTTCCCAGGCAGGACTACTGGAGTGGGCTGCCATTTCCTTCTCCAGGGGATCTTCCTGGCTCAGGGGTCGAACTTGCACGTCTCTTGCCTCTCCTGTGTTGGCAGGCGGATTCTTCACTGCTGAGCCACCAGGAAAGTCCAATCAAAATAGGAAATGCTCTGCATATCTCAAATGGTGATTCTACTCTGGCAATCACCCAAGTTTATCTGTCTGAGTCTAGTGAATTCTGTCTGTCCCAGTGAGTCCCTGAGAAGCATGGGAAAGAAAATCTTTCACAAATCTCCACGACTGTATAAACTGAGATTAAGTGTGCAGTTTTGATAGGAAGATTGGCTTTGGAAAAAAAAATGCTGTCAGCAGTATTTCGCGTGTTTAGGATGACAGGAATGCTTGTTTGCTTTTGGAGAACCAGTCTGTGAGATTAGTGGGGGTGGAGGCCCATTTAAGTAGAAATAGGGAAATCACAGCTATCTAATGACATTTGACCCTGTTTGGGGTGTTGATATTTTTGTCTGTCTCGCCTTCCTTCCACTGAGCATTCTCAGATACTTACTGTTCAGGACTGACACAGTTCTCCTCACATCTTGCCCGAGGAAGCTGTAGGAAGGGAAATAATCTCAGACAGGGAAATGGTCTCATTCGCTCTGCTCAGCAGCCTATGCGTCACCCTCATGACTCTGCCATCAGGTTAGTGGGTGAGAGTGAAGCAAATACAAGGACAAGGTCATAGGGTCAATCATGGTTAGGACTGTTTTCATCTCTCCTCTGCCTGATCTTTATTAAATTCAAAGTGGGAAAACCTGCAAGAGCAAATGTCTACTGTGATTTGGTTCTTTCTTTTTCATGGTGGGGAGGGGGCATCCCTGACTTTGTGAATGAGATGCAGTGTTTATACCAATTTGTTCATCTTAGAAACTTTCTCATCTGTCCCCCAGATAGATCCTTCAAATTCTCTCTCATTTACAAGTTGAATTCAATCCCAGGGATCTTTTTTTTTTAATTTCCTCTATACATCAATAACTCACTGGCAATACTGCAATCTAAAATTAAAAGTTAAAAAAAAGCAACTCAGTGCCTTAGTGGTGGTGATTCTGTATTTAATTCTGTGTAGTACTATTTACAATCTGAGTAAAGCATTTTGAAAACATGACTTAAGATTAAGCTAGATATGTCATTCCGCTTGTTCAGAGGGCAAATATTAAAACAAAAGCAAAAACTCACCATACAAGAGAAGGAGGGGGGAAGGCAGTGGAAGAACTATTTATTGAATAGCTGCTCTCTGCCAGCCAGATTGCTAAGAATTTTTAAGATTTCATAACATTTCAGCACAATAACCATGCCAGTGGGTACTTTACTTTGAAATGTTAAGGGTCTAAGGCATAGAAATTGAAGTGACATGACAACTGCACATACCTATAGATTTGGCCAGAATTTCAAACCAAATTCTATCAGATGTTCATGTTGAATGAATTACTAGAACCAGAGAGAGATCTGCTGTAACTCCTTGACATCGCTGCCAGGCCCCTTCTACTCCCAGAAAAGAAATCTTTCACCGCCTCTTCTAGATATGTTTCAGTTCACTTTCTCCTTCTAAGACTCTCTAGGTAAATTTTTGTTCTAAAAACTGTTTCACTCTTCCAGTAACTTGGATTTGATATTATAGGAAACCAACAATAAATGCCACAAAATTTCTCTAAGGAGATGGAAATTTGTACTTATTGCGAATTGGGAGCAGGGGACATGTAGACTCATGACATCGGGTGCAAAGGACTTGTAAAAGGACTAACAGCTGACTTCTGCAAAAAACACTTGAGAAACTCCTGGTTTCACTAAAGATGACAAAGTATGGGTTTCCTCCACCCATCCATGGGACTTCGTTTTGCTTTCTTTACTAACAAAAAATAAAAATAAAAAAGCCTAAGGTGGTTAGTAGATAAAACATCCCTTTTCAAGCCTGTTGCAAAAACAGAAGAAATGAGAAAAGAAATTTGGAAGGAAAGGACAGAAGAGAAGAGGAAGCAAAAAGAAAATACAAGAAAAAGATATGGTTTCAGGCACTCAATTAACTGGTGTATAGGAAGCAAATAGCAACCTTCCTGTTAGGAGCTGTACAGAAATTGGAAACCAATCCATTTCATCATTTGCTTTTCTTCTTAGTAGATTTCATAACTGAATAAACTTCTCTCTGACAATGGTCTGGAATCCCTCAGTCCAATGACCCTTTCTCAACTGAGTTACTTAGAATCTCCTGCTTCTCAGTGGAGAGAAATAAAAGGTCCAAATTACTTTTAAAGAGTTTTCTCTCTCTTAACTTATCTCTGACCGGGAGGCACCTAAACTGCTAGAGTGGCATTAAGGCTGCTGTGGGACATACCATTTAGAAGAATTATGTCCTTAGTTTTAATAATTTACTTGAGAACATTTTTTCTTTTTTTGCCCACGTGAGTGGCTTACTTGTTGGACTTTAATTCCCCCACTAGGGATTGAACCTGTGCCCCCTGCAGTGGAAACATGGTGTCCTAACCCCTGGACCACCAGGAAAGTCTCAGTAACGGACTTGGATTATGAGGGCTAGTAAGATGCTAAACGAGAGAAATATACATCACAGACACTTCTAAATTGACTTCACCATCCTACTTGTATACATGTCCTTCTTTTCATTGATGTCATTCATCACAGGTCACTAAGGGAACATTCCAGTTAATTCTTTTTCCCTACCACCCCTTTGGTTCGAAAGCATGTGTCTTTCCTCCACATTCATTCCCCCACTCCAGGTTCTTCTGAAAGTTGGCTTATTTGAGAAACAAACAGAAGTCTCATTCCTGCATTTTCACGACTCACCTGGATGAAGCACACCAGGGCAGAGGCCATCAGGGCTGGGGACTGCAGGCCCATCTGGCTGGACTCCTACTCCTCCAGATCAAGCACTGGGCATCCGTCGTCTCCCTTCTGTGCTCCAGGCCATGTCTGACTTCTTGACCTAGAGGATTTAGGAGAGAAACTTCTCTCAGCGAGAAGCTGGCTTTTCCTCCTCTGTCTCTTTCTCTCCTCTCACTCTCTGTAGTTGTTATTTTCTGTAACTTTTCTCTCCCCTTTCACCCTAGCTTCTTTCTCTACTTCTGCCCCTGGGTTTAAGGTCTCTGCATTTGCTTCCCTGCCCCTGCTTTTCTTCCATTCTACTTTTAGTCCTTTCTAGATGCCTTGAAGTTTTTTCCACACTGCCTCCAAAAGGACAACTCTCGGGTAGTCCTGTGAATTAAGTATTTTTCTAGGCAGTGGTGAGAAACTGGGCTTGAAGGAGGATCAAAGGAAGACCAGATAAAGTCTCTTTTCCATCAGAAAAGGAGTAATATTCTTGGCCCTTCACTCAAGCACTCCAGGATGACTGTTGCTGGTTGAAAGTCACCCTGCCAACCTCCATTCA
The DNA here is from genome assembly GCA_006408675.1 of Madoqua kirkii. Classification (NCBI taxonomy): domain Eukaryota; kingdom Metazoa; phylum Chordata; class Mammalia; order Artiodactyla; family Bovidae; genus Madoqua; species Madoqua kirkii. Next base: position 5,588 of record SJYC01138919.1, read on the forward strand.
CACCGGCTCTTAGTGTGATTAGCCCTCCTCTCTTGCTCTTGGAAACCACCGCCCTTCACTATGTTGATAATCAACTCTCCTGGTTCTGGGTCATTTATTCCTAGACACTGGAGTGGGGCTGAGAGGTTGCCAAATGAACTGGAAAGCTATCGCATCTTGGAAAAGCAAGTCTGGAAATTAGAATTTCTGGATGCTGTCCTTGAAGTTGCCCTCCACACTGACCTCAATTTTCATTGAAATAGTGAAAAATCAAACAGACATTTCTAAAACAAGACTCAAAATCTATATGTCTCTCTCTCTCTCATATAATCTAAAGTCAGAGCCAAAATAAGTACCCATGGAAAGGACATAGAAAATTTATAGAGATACACATATCTAGGGACAAATGAATGCTATATAAATGATGTGTGCTTAAGCCAGTAATCTTTTAATACAAAATATTTTTAAAAAATTTTAAAGAAATTATTTCATAGGAAAATTGGTCATTTGTTTATAGGGATCTATCTCATAAAAATTGAGAGAAAATGAAAGCAACTTTTGTATCCTTTCTAACTCTGAAAATCTGATTTTACTGAGTTATTGAGAGAAGACCACTGGGGGCAGTTGGTTCTAAAAGCCCTCAGACAGCATAACAATGTGATATGAGAATGGAGAATATAAACTCAATTTTTTTTTTCTTAGCCAAGGAATTCAAATAGAGAAAAAGTTGGTATAATACTGATGATCCAAAATCATTCATTTTCAGAAATAAATGAGCACTTTGTTATTTAAAAAAAAAAATATAACAGTATGTTCCAAATTTCAGCAGAAGAAGGGCCAGGCAGGAGGCATTTTGCAGGACAAAGGTGGCAGAATCTTGGCCCTTCACTAAATTATCATATAATTTCTCAGTCCTCAATTTTCCAATTCTTGAACTAGGAATGGAATGCCCATGAGACCCGCCCTAGATGTTGTTTCATAGAGAAAATACAATCAGAGACATGGAGGCATTTTGATTAGAGTGTTTCTATTCAGAGTGTGATGTAGCATCATTCAACTTGCTTTTCTCTTACTCTTGTCAAAGAGACAGTGGGGTATCATGGCTAAGACTCTAGCTACATTGTCTGTGCGGTGAAATACTTGGTCACTTATTAGCTGTGGGATCTTGAGCAAGATATTACATCTCTCTGTTGGCTCAGTTCATCCCATATAAAATGGTTAATAGTAATAATAATAACAATCATTGTTGTTCATTGTGCAGTCACTAAGTCATGTCTAACTCTTTGTGACCCCATGAACTGCAACACACTAGGCTTCCCTACCCTTTACTATCTCTCGGAGTTGCTCAGACTCATGTCCATTGAGTTGGTGATGCCATCCAACCATCTCATCCTCTGCTGCCCTCTTCTCCTCCTGCCCTCAGTCTTTCTCAGCATCAGAATCTTTGCCAATGAGTCAGCTCTTTGCATCAGGTGGCCAAAGTACTGGAGCTTCAGCTCCAGCATCAGTCCTTCCAGTGAATATGCAGGGTTAATTTCCTTTTGTATTGACTGGTTTGATTTCCAAGGGACTCTCAAGAGTCTTCTCCAGAACCATAATTTGAAAGCATCAGGTTACTTCATACACTTATGGCGGCTCAGCTGGTAAAGAATCTGCCTGCAATGCAGGAGACATGGATTCAATCTCTGGGTTGGGAAGATCCCTTGGGGAAGGGAATGGCTACCCACTCTAGTATTCTTGCATGAGGAATCCCACGGACAGAGGAACCTGGTAGGCTACAGTCCATGGATTTGCAGAGAGTCAGACATGACTGAGTGACTAACACTAACTTTTATACACTTAAAGAGATTAAATATGTTAATGTGCATAAAATACATATACCATGAATGCAGTGAAAATCGCTCAGTCATGTCTGACTCTTTGCGACCCCATGGACTGTATTCCACCAGGCTATGTATACAGCCTTGATATGAAAACAAATATATTTTGTGAGTGTTAGCCAAGATTATTTTGATTTCCACTCAGTTTTAGCAATGACTTTTACTCTCAGTAGACTGGAAAACATGTCCTCCTGCTTCATGTATTGTCACTATGACCTTGTTTTAGCTTTCCTGGGATTCCTATTCTTGAATATTTTGCCTTGCTACCCTGGCCCTCTTCTTTTTCAATCATGCCAGCCGTCACCTGCATGAACAGGTTTTCCTATTAACATGACATTTTTCACCTCCATTGCACTTTCCTGCCTTGTGATTGCCATCACCTCTTTGCTTTCCAGCTTCCTAACAAGTTAAAACAAATGGAATTCTGTTAATGATCTTCTTGTTATTTTTCTTATCATTACTGCCGCCGCTTCCCCTCCCCCACCCTTCCCTCCACCACTGGGTTAGTGAAAGAGAACTTCTTGTGTATTCAAATGGAAGTGATTATGCCTTGTCGCAGTTTTAACTCTGAGCTCAGTCTCTATCAAAGCATCATGCAGAAACTGGTGACAAGAAAGAGAATGCAAGTGAGAAGACTGGAAACAGTCTGCATCGGAAGGGCAGGTGGCTGAGCCAGAAGGGAATGATCTCATTACAACCCTACACAACTTTGTGGTTCCATTACACTCGTGAATCATTAGCTTGTACCCAGGTTGTTAAGGACGTGGTGTGGAACCAATGGAGGGGACTGTACACAGGTCTTTTCACCTATGCTTCAGGGAATTGTTACACAATACCTGTAATAGTGGGGCTAAGGAATTTTTTATGTCTGGTTCCTTTGATTATTCTCCTATGGACCTTGCCTAGGTCAGGTCAGTGTTGCTGTTGCTGTTGTTGTTTAGTCACTAAGTTGCAACCCCATGGGCTGTAGCCTGGGAGGTTCTTCTGTCCATGTAATTTCTCAGGCAAGAATACTTGAGCGGGTTGCTATTTCCTCCTCCAGGGGATCTTCTCCACACAGGAATTGAACCCTCATCTCCTGCATTGGCAGGTGGATTCTTTACTGCTGAGCCACTAGGAAAGCGTTCAGCGAAACAGAGGCTAGAACTATTACTACTCTGAGGTATCTAGGGTGAGCTATGAAGAGTGGAACAGTGGATCTTCAAAAATAGACAGCTTAACAGGAGAAACCAGTTCTATCTTACAACTACTGGAAGCTCCACCAGGAAGACAAAATATAGCTTCTCTATTTTACAAACCAATATTGCAGTTTAAGTGTTGAGTGGCGACTTCAGAGGCACTGAAAATCAGTAATAGGACTAGACTCAAGGAAGTTTAACAAAATAGGAGGATTAAGATTATCATAGAATTACTGTTTTTATATGCCATGTAACACATTACTACAAATTATGTAAGCAGCAATGTAAAATGATATACATTTATTATCTCACAATATCTGTGGCTCAGAAATGTAGGCACAGTTTAGTTAGAGCCTCTCCTTAGGGTCTCATGAGGCTGTGCTCAAGGTCCTTGCTGGCTTGCATTCTCACTGAAAGGCTTAACTGGGAAAGGATTCTTTCTTAGCTCCCCTAGGCAGAATTCATGCATGTTTGTTTCTTGAGACAGACACGATACCTTATGTAACCGCATATACATGATCACGTACATTACATCACCTTTACTTCATCCCAAGCCACAAATTCCACCCACATTTAAAAGGAAGAGATTATACAGGAATAAAGAGAACCATTTACAGTCTATCAAGTCTGTCTACCTATCTGCCACATAAAGATTGTAGACATTATCCCCAAGGATCTTTCCAAAACAGGAAAAAGCCAAAAATTCCTCAGTGAATCAATGGATAAACAAGACGTGACATACTTATGCAGTGGAATATTATTCAGCCTTAAACAGGAAGGAAATTCTGACAGTTGCTACAATGTTACTGCTGCTGTGTCTATCCTCTAGTCATGCTTGACTGTAACTGCATGGACTGTAACCTGCCAGGTTCCTCTGACCATGGGATCCTCCAGGCAAGAATACTGGAGTGGGTTGCCGTTTCCTTCTCCAGGGGATCTTCCTGACTCAGGGACTGAACCCACATCTTTTGCATTTCCTGCACTGCAGGTGAGGTCTTTACCACTGAGTCACCTGGAAAACCCATATACTGAAACATTGGATGAACATTAAAGACATTACACTAAGTGAAATAAGACAGATATAAAAGGACAAATATCATAAACTTCCATTTGTATGAGGTTCCTAGAGTAGTCAGATTCATAAAGGCAAAAAACAGGATGGTGGGAGGAAGAAGAAGTGGGGTATTGTGTGAGTCAGGATTTTCCAGGGAAATGAAACCAATAGAATTTGTGTATATACCTAAAGAGATTTATTATAAGAAATTGACTCATTCAATTATGGAGGGTGACAAGTCTAAATTTGTAGTGTCAGCTGGCGGGGTCCAGACCTAGGACAGTCAGTGCCGAGTTCCTGTCCAGGTCCAAAGGCTATCTCTTGGAGAATTTTTCTTTTTCCTTTTTTGGAGGAAGGCTAGTCCTTTGTTCTGTTTCGGCTCTCAGCTGATTGGATGAAACCCACTCACATGGAGAGAAATCTGCTTTACTCTACTGACTGAGATGGTAAGTAGTGTTAGCTGCTTAGTCGTGTCTCACTCATTGCTACCCCATGGACAGTAGCCCACTAGACTTCTCTGTCCATGGGATTTTCCAGGCAAGAATACTGGTGTGGGTTGCCAGGCCCTTCTCCAGATCTTACCAACCCAGGGATCGAACCTGGGTTTCCTGCATGGCAGGCAGATTTTTTTTTTTTTTTTTTTTTTTGCCATCTGAGCCACCAGGGAAGCCCATATTGAAATGGTAATCTCATCCCAAAACACCCATGCAGAAACACTCGGAAGAATGTTGGACCAAATATCTGGGCAAGCTGTGACCCAGTCACAGCTGACGCATAAAATCAACCATCACAGGAGTTATTGTTTAAAGGATACATTTTCAGTTAGAGAAGACGAGAATGTTATGGAGATGGATAGTGTGAAAGGTTAAGCAGCAATGTGAATGTGTTTAATGCCATGAAACTGTACACTTAAAAATGGTTAAAGTGATAAAAATGTTATATAACATTTATCACAGTAAGAAAAAAAAACCCACTTATTTCTAATGGGCTTGAATAGCAGAAGGCAAAACATAGCTGTCAACATGGCCGTGCTGAGGAGCTAGATCACCTGGAAGACAGTGACTGATCTAGTTTTTCACACTGTCCACATGATGGCACCTCCATGTCAGCTCTGTGTCCCTTCTTCAAGAGACATCAAGAAAAGTCTGAAGGACTTCTCTGGCAGTCCTGTGGTTAAGACTCTAGGCACCTGTCTGAGGACACTGAGATCCTGCAAGGGGTGGGGTGTGACCAAAAATAAAAACAAATGAAAAGAAAAGGTTTGAAAGTGAATGCAGGTATCTTCTACCAGACAGCATGTTTAAAGTCTTGTGTGAAATTGATATTCTCTGTCTTGGTGATCTGAAAACTCTCTCACTGAATCCTTTTAGAGAGTTTCATATTGCATTAGGAGAAGGCAATGGTAACTCACTCCAGTACTCTTGCTTGGAAAATCCCACAGATGGAGGAGCCTGGTAGGCTACGGTCCATGGGGTCTTGAAGAATCAGACACGACTGAGCGACTACACTTTCACTTTTCACTTTCATGCACTAGAGAAGGAAATGGCAACCCACTCCAGTATTCTTGCCTGGAGAATCCCAGGGACGGGGGAGCCTGGTGGGCTGCTGTCTCTGGGGTCGCACAGAGTCGGACATGACTGAAGTGACTTAGCAGCAGCAGCAACATACTACATTTATAATACCACTCAGAAGAAATCACCTATGTCTTTTATGATCTGATACAACTGAAAGAACAGTGAACTGAGTTTTTGTGTAGCATCAGACAGAAAAAAGATAGCAAACCACTTAATAGAGTTGTGGTGTGGGAGAACGGCTTTAGTGCTACTTTCTCAAAATAATAAAATTGAGATAGATTTTCCCTAAATTTCTTTGTAGTTTAAAAATCTAGTTCATGCTGGTGATATCTTGATAGTTAAGAACCTCATGTGCTAACTGTTAACTGTTTGTAGAATATAACACAGTTTACATGGCATGCCTGGTATAGAAAAGAATGAGATTTCCTTAACAGAAGGCAATCAATCCTTACTTTTCAAGAGTTTATAGTTTAAATGGAGAGATGGAATAACTCCAATGGAATTGAAAATCAACATAGTGCATGTTAGAACTGGACATGGAACAATAGACTGGTTCCAAATCGGGAAGGATGTATATCAAGGCTGTATATTGTCACTCTGTTTATATAACTTATATGCAGAGTGTATCATGAGAAATGCTGGACTAGATGAAGCATAAGCTGGAATCAAGATTGCCAGGAGAAATATCAGTAACCTCAGATATGTAGATGACACCACCCTTATGGCAGAAAGTGAAGAAGAACTAAAGAGCCTCTTGATGAAAGTGAAAGAGGAAAGTCAAAAATTCACCATTTAGAAAACTAAGATCAGGGAATCTGGTCCCATCACTTCATGGCAAATAGATGGGGAAGCACTGACACTGTATTTTGGGGGGCTCTAAAATCACTGCAGATGGTGACTTCAGCCATGACACTAAAGATGCTTGCTCCTTGGAAGAAAAGTTAAGACTAACCTAGACAACATATTAAAAGCAGAGACATTACTTTGCCAACAAAAGTCCATTTAGTCAAAGCTATGGTTTTTCCAGTAGTCATGTGTGGATGTGAGATTTGCCCTATGCCAAAGCACTGATGCTTCTGAACTGTGGCGTTGGAGAAGACTCTTGAGAGTGTCGCTTGGACTGCAAGGAGATCCAACCAGTCCATTCTAAAGGAAATCAGTCCTGAATATTTATTGGAAGGACTAATGTTGAAGTTGAAACTCCAATACTTTGGCCACCTGATGCGAAGAACTGACTCATTTGAAAAGACCCTGATGCTGGGAAAGACTGAAGGCAGGAGGAGAAGGGGACAACAGAGGATGAGGTTGTTGGATGGCATCACCAACTCAACAGACATGAGTCTGAGTAAACTCCAGGAGTTGGTGATGGACAGGGAGGCCTGGCATGCTCCAGTTCATGGGGTCTCAAAAAGTCGGACATGACTGAGCGACTGAACTGAACTGACAGTGCATGTTACAGTATAGAAAATGAAGGTGGAAAAGGAAATTGACGATGACAATTCAACCTCTAAATGTTGAGAGGATTTATTAAAACATAGAATTGTTTTTGAAGGAAGTACAGGATTTGTAGAGCTTGGCACCAAGTTCCAGACTGCTTAGGGAGATTCCTGTGAGTGTTAGTCCAAAGGACAATGGATGATTATGCTTTTCTGGGTCTCATAAGTGAAGTGTGGAGGTGAATATCAGAACTCTGAGAGATCTAGCTTAATCTTAGGCCCTCTGTAGTTCTTTCTGGCCTTGTGTGTTTCTTTGGGTATTTTAACTAAGTACTCATGCATTCTTCTGATACACTACTTCCCAGGACATCCCATGAAGGCTAGGAGGATGGGATATGCTCTAAGAAACATGTGTCATGTTCCTTCCCTCAACAAAATTACCTACATGTCTCATCTACTAGTGTATTTGTGCCCAGTCGTGTCTGACTCTTTGGGACCCTATGGATGGTAGCTTGCTGGGTTCCTCTGCCCATGGGATATTCCCAGCAAGAATACTGGAGTGGGTTGCCATTTCCTCCTCCAGGAAATCCCCTGGATCTTCCCAGCCCAGGGATCAAACCCATATCCCCTGTGTCTCCTGCATTACAGGCAGATTCTTTACTGCTGAGCCGTGGGGGAAGCTCGTAATGACTCATATTAATCCACTAGAATATTGATGGCCTCCAAAACAGCTGTCACTGTGAGAAACGAAAAGGTTTCCACTTCATTGTGGTGTCATTTCAGTATTTATTAATCACCATTAATATAATTTCCTGAGATTCTATTTATGTGAACAGTCACTGTGGCAAATGCAGTAATGTATTTAATCTTGCTTCCTGGCATTCACAATCAAGGGAGGTGGAATGGGTCTTTAGTTAAAAGGAAAGTAACGCTGATTTGTTACACA
>SJYC01138920.1:0-10339 GCA_006408675.1 Madoqua kirkii
AAAAAAAAAAATCAAAATTAAAAAAGAAAATGTGAGACTTATGAAAGACCCCAGTGTAAAGATAGTCTGTTATAGTGAAATAAACATTTATGGATATTGGAATAAAAATCTGGTCTAAATTCACACTCTTCTACAAATTTTGTGGGACTTATTGTTTTAAATTTCAGTTTTCTTATCTGAAGCATGAGTAAAAATCCACTCCTCTTAATGCTCATGGAAAATACAATTTTCCCTTTCATAAATTACTTGGTGAAATATCCTGAAACGCTATCAGATTCACCACTTTACCCTCCTGCAATAGACATATCTCAAGAATTTGCGTCAGCCAACTTCCCAATATGAAGCAAAGCTGTTCCTTCCTCCTACCAATGATTGAGTCATTCCACCAGATATCAGTAGCTATTTAAACACTCCAGCAGGAACTCACAAACTTTTACTTTGTAGAAGTCCTCAACAGCTTCACTCTCTCATTCTTGGAATACATTTGAAAATGACTGTTGATGACCACAAGAGTATGAAAGATCAACTTGATCAGAAGCCAAATGGTGAGACAGCAAAAGGTACTAGAGGTGGGTAAATGAATACAAGGACAGAGTTCATTTAGACATATAAAGTAACCAAATATAGGAGTAGGAAACTACAATGCCTGAGTGTGGGAAGATATTAGAGTTAATAACATTTACTTAAAAGGAAAACAAGTCAGATATAATGGTTATTAAAGAAGATGATGATAAGCTAACTTGGTATGAATGATGATATAGTAGAGGGTGAGGATAACCAACTCTTATTGATCATTTGCTATAGGCTAATTTCTATGATATTCACTTTTTATGCATTAAAGCTTTACTCCTTGAGTTTGGAACTGCTATCATCTCCCTTTTACAGAGGACTAACTGGTGATCTTCCCTGGTGGTGCAGAGGTTAAAGCGTCTGCCTGCAATGTGGGAGGCCTGGGTTTGATCCCTGGGTCAGGAAGATCCCCTAGAGAAGGAAATGACAACCCACTCCAGTATTCTTGCCTGGAGAATCCCATGGACAGAGGAGCTTGGTGGGCTACAGGTCACGGGGCTACAGTCCACGGGTCGCAAAGAGTCAGACACGACTGAGCGACTTCACTTTTATTTTCAACTGGTGATCAGGAGGATTAACTAAATTACTTAGTTTTATGTGGCTGTTAAGTGGTAGAGTTAAGACTGAGCTATAATATGGGAGGAATATTGACCAGAGGGAAATGTCAATTGAAAGATTTACCCAGATATTTTCTCCTAATGCTAGACTGAGCAATTATTTGCAAGACACATAATTATCTTCAGATTTCTTTCTGCCAACTTGGCAGACATATTCTAGGAGCTTAATCACTCTTGAATCAGTGAATGAACCATATTCCTTCCTGTCAAAACTTCTATTTGGTTTGATTCCTCTGTAGAGTGCTTTTGACACTTGAGAACTCAGTGAAAATAGTAATATTTGATCATTGATTGATTTGAGTCATTATACATTCACACTGGAGCTTTTGTGATGTGATGATTCAAGCCATGTAGCTACTCACAATTGGATTAAAGATCTCTGTTTGGATCTTAACATCTGTGTGATCTTAAGCAACTAACTGAATTGTCAATTTCCTTATTTTCATATAGAGAGTTAACATTTTCAGTGCCTTATTGTTTATCTTAAGGTGAGGAGTCCAAATCCTTTATTTGAAATGTTTTCCTTCTGAACCGGTAGTATCTGTGCTTTTTCGGTGATGGACTTCATAATAAGATATTCATACACTTGTGAGCTACATGATTTGCTTTTATAATAATGGGGAATTTTTTTCTCATAACAGGAGTGCTATAGCTGGTGTGAGTGTAGGACGTGATATTAATATGAATTGAGTGAATAAAGAGTTTCATTTATATTTTTTCTTTGGTCAATAACCCCAGGTCCAAGATGTATTTATTTTTAATGAAATAAAAGCTAAATAGCATAAAATTATGTGTTAGTTCGTTGAGGCTTTCTTAGTCAGTTAACTGACTAAAGACTTTACTTGTTTGATGTCTAATATTCATTTATTATGTGTTACTTATAACTGTGGTTATGTGGGGGGGGTGAGTGTGTGTGCACATATATGCATACATACACAAGGTCTATACTGAAAACATCAGACTCTCTGCCTTGTGGAAGAAGTTGATCCATCCAAGCTGGACTGAGAGTTTCTTCAGACAAAGTAGATGCTTTAGAATCAGATCCTTGGAGTCAAATAGCTGATATTGAATCCCAGCTCCTAAACTTCACCAGTTGTGTGACCACGGGTAAATTACTTAAAGTTTTTAACTGCCCGTATTTTTTGCCTGTAAATGTGGATAGTGAATTATTTGCAGAGTCATTGGAAGGATTAGAAGTAAGTAGTACAAAGTGCCAGGTACAGGCTGGATCCAAAGAATTGTTTGACCGCTTACCTCCATCATTTTTGTCTTTCTGAATTACTCTAGGTCTTCGTTTTGTTTCCTCTTGGAGGTGGTACCCTGCTGCTGTGACTCTAGGAGTTCTTTGTCTGGGATTACTGGTGACTGTTATATTGTTGATACTGCAATGTAAGTGCTGAAGCAGGGAAAGAAGGGAGAAAAAAAAAGGACTTATAAACACAGTATTGGTTGGTTTCATAGTAACCACCTTGATTTAGATACATTTGAGGCAGACTGCTTTTAGGAGTGAATGGGAAGATGAATGAGTTTATTGTGTTCTTCCCTCAAATAGATTGAAGATTATGGATATTAGGTTTTTGTTTGATTTTGTTTCCAGAACTTCATGGATAGAGTCCATTTAAATCCCAGAATAATGAGGAAGGAAATAATTTGAAGTTACTAACCCATAAGATCACGTGAGGGACCCATAAAAAGACACTTCATTTAGTTCACATTGAGTTTTAATACAAGTGAATAATTATCAATTTAAAATTAACTCAGAAACTCAGTCTTCATAAATACAATATTTAAAACAAAAGTCTTCGGATTTACAATATGGCCATTTAGGAAGGAGGGGATGTCAAGAAGAAAAGAAATGAAAAGGTGAAAATGACCAAGAAGGGAAAAAAATGGTGATGATCATACATCTAATCCACCTATGTATTTAGGTTATAAGCTTTGAGCTATTTTGGCTCTCTAGAATCCTAGAATCCAAGTTACGAAGGCCTTTGAAGTGCTATTTTGTTCCTCAATTGGTGTTTAAGGTCACAAACCACTTAGTTTTTCAATCTATGAACACTTTGGACCTGTAAATCCTTTCCTAATGATGTGGGAGAAGAGCCCTTGACTCAGTGGTGATCTTTGGAAGAGTCTTCCTCTGAGGTTCTGACCACTTTTAACAGGGTCAAGTATGGGTTTCAAGCCAAAGGGTCTACTTTGTACTGAACCATCAAACTTATAGAATTGAGACATTGGACCCGTAACATTTGTTGCCTGCTTGATTTCACAACCTTCCTTTCATCTCCACCCTTTCTAAAAACAAACAAACAAGCTAAAATTGAAAAATTGTTTTTATATTCTTGAGAAAGCAGCTTAAAATAATCCCATGGGAGAGTTTCTCAAAAACAGGGTGAGTGTCACAGTTTTTACGTAAAATCAGGATGTGTGGAAGGGTGGAGAGAGGGCAATTAAGACACAGTAGAGTAAATCATTAATGACAAGTGCTACTAATGGAGAAGGCAATGGCAACCCACTCCAGTGTTCTTGCCTGGAGAATCCCAGAGACGGGGGAGCCTGGTGGGCTGCTGTCTATGGGGTCGCACAGAGTTGGACACAACTGAAGTGACTTAGCAGCAGCAGCAGCTTCTAATAGTCACTGAGTATCATTGGTGTCTGCCTATTTTAGATTATCTATATTTTACTTATGCCACTGATGAATGACCTAACCTGTGATTTTTTCTAACTTGTGTGTAACTCTCAGTAACAAGTAAATTCCTCTGTGTTTGTTTTTTATCACAACTATCTGAGGCAGTGTCCAACATTAATGTATTATATATGTATATATATTGTAGAAATATCATAACTTCCAAATTCATAATTTGAGTAAAGTTGGGTTGCTTTGTTGTCAGAACGAATGGCTTGATTTTGTTCTTTGATTTCCTCAAAATCCAGTGAAGGAATGAATTTTTTTATTGGGAATTGGAATTGAAATCTAAATTTAGTTCTATTTTAGTATCCCAGGTGTCTGACCTCTTAAAGCAACAGCAAGCAAACATTACTCACCAGGAAAATATCCTGGAGGGACAGATTTTAGCCCAACGCCAATCAGAAAAATCTTCCCAGAAGTCACAGAAGGAACTCAAAGAAATGATAGAAACCCTTGCCCACAAGCTGGATGAGAAATCCAAGAAACTAATGGAACTCCATCACCAGAACCTGAATCTCCAAGAAGTTCTGAAAGAGGCAGCAAACTATTCAGGTATGGGGGAGAAAGGGGGTCAAGAAAGACAGTAGAAGCTTATCTGTAAATCTTAACCTTTCTTTTGAAATGTCCCAAGGACAATATTGATGTATGGATGTATGTATCATTTTTCATTCAACAGGTTCTACATTAGAGGTCCTCTATTTTTGTCATCCTCACTCTGGAGAGTGAAGTTGCTCAGTCATGTCTGACTTTTTGTGATCCCATGGACTGTAGCCCACCAGGCTCCTTCATCCATGGAATTTTTCAGGCAAGAGTACTGGAGTGGGTTGCCACTTCCTTCTCCAGGGGATCTTCCAGACCCAGGAATCGAACCCAGGTCTCCTGCATTTCAGGCAGATGCTTTACCTCTGAGCCACCAGGGAAGCCCCTATGCCATGTCATCCTCACTCTATCACATGTCAAATTCTTGAGATTATCTGATTCAATCAACCACACTTTCTGGTGGGTTTAAGCTTTCCTTTCTCACAAGAGCCTTATCTTTCTTTTTAAGATTTTAGTTTTGAGGTTTTCTGGCAGAATCCTTCCACTTCTTTGTACAGATTCTCATCTCTTTCCATTCCAATGTATCATAATCACTGATTTCTTTTCCCAAGTGGTCTCGTTTGTCCTGGGGATTATGGGACTGTTTCTTAAAGTATACAACTATATCAACATAAGTTGAGTCAATAGAGGTGAGCTGGCTTGTAAGTGTTAAGTAGATACTTCAAATCAGACAAAAGTGTAAGGGACCCAGAAAGTCAGTGCATATGAGAACTGAGCTGATCTCAGTCGACGAAGTGAACTAAGAATCTAGGAGGCAGGTAGAAATAGTAACATCTGTAACAAGGAGAGGATAATGTGAATTCTGATAATGCAGAACTGATCCATACGTTCTATTTAGTTTTCCAATAGTGTGTAATTAAATCAAGTATGTGCTTTTAGTCATAGGGAGCATTAGAAAGTGTGAAATGGAGTCACTTTTGGTAATACTTTGCTTTCTTGGTGCAGTGCCTGAGAATCTTATTCTTGACATTAGCACCTAACTGCCACTTAATAAACAGAGATTTCTCCAGCTTCTTGCTTGTACAGCTCATGGTCTCAACAACGTAAGTTTATTGACTAAAGATTATATAGTAACAGTTTACAGATACCCATGCATTTATTTCATAGTTCAAAAAGTTGAAACCCAGGTAAGTTTAATGATAAGTACTTTCATGAAAACTTTTGCAGTTTACAAATAACTTCAGTACGTATGTGCTCAGTTATGCCCAACTCTGTGTGACCCTATGGGCTGTAACCCACCAGGGTCCTCTGTCCATGTATTTCTCCAGGCAAGAACACTGGAGTGAGTAGCCATTTCCTCCTCCAGGAGATCTTCCCAACCCAGGATTAAACCCATGTCTCCTGCACTGGCAGGCAGATGGATTCTTCATCGCTGCTTTCCCTGGGAGGCCCTCAGTATGTACAGTTCAGTTCAGTTCCGTCGCTGAGTCGTATCTGACTCTTTGTGACTCCATGAATCACAGCACGCCAGGCCTCCCTGTCCATCACCAACTCCCAGAGTCCACCCAAACTCATGTCCATCAAGTCGGTGATGCCATCCAGCCATCTCATCCTCTGTCATCCCCTTCTCTTCCTGCCCTTAATCCTTCCCAGCATTAGGGTCTTTTCCAATGAGTCAGTTCTTTGCATAAGGTGGCCAAAGTATTAGAGTTTCAGCTTCAGCATCAGTACTTCCAATGAACACCTAGGACTGATTTCCTTTAGGACGGACTGGTTGGATCTCCTTGCAGTCCAAGGAACTCTCAAGAGTCTTCTCCAACACCACAGTTCAAAAGCATCAATTTTTCGGTGCTCAGCCTTCTTCACAGTCCAACTCTCACATCCATACATGACTACTGGAAAAACCATAGCCTTGACTACACAGACTTTTTTGGAAAAGTAATGTCTCTGCTTTTTAATATGCTGTCTAGGTTGGTCATAATTTTCCTTCCAAGGAGCAAGTGTCTTTTAATTTCATGGCTGCAATCACCATCTGCAGTGATTTTGGAGCCCCCCAAAATAAATCTGACACTGTTTCCATTGTTTCTCTATCTATTTCCCATGAAGTGATGGAATCAGATTCCCTGATCTTAGTTTTCTGAATGTTGAGCTTTAAGCCAACTTTTTCACTCTTCTTCACTTTAATCAAGAGGCTTTTGAGTTCCTCTTTACTTTCTGCCATAAGGGTGGTGTCGTATGCATATCTGAGGTTATTGATATTTCTCCCAGCAATCTTGATTCCAGCTTGTGCTTCTTCCAGCCAGGGTTATTTAAATTTCCAAAACAAGCAGACATTTTTAGACAAGCTGATTTTTTTAAGCAAGTATCAATGGTATATTGAATCTCTTTAAGGAAAGAATAGCTGAGGAAATAAAACCATCTCAAATAAGGCTTAAAGGAAGAAACCTAATATATCAAGGACAGGGATGCTTATATCAGCAGACATAGCTGCATATCAAAAATGGTTTATTGCACAGGTGGGGCCATAAATTAGTCTTGTTTTTATCAGTCGTATGGGATTAAAAATATGTCAGGACTGTTCAGAACCGTCTTCCAGAGGTGCCAAGTTTAGACAACTAATCAAAATACTAGATGATGTGTCTTCTGCTGGCAGACATGCCTTTCATCAAGCAGCTTTGAGAAGATTCTCAAAAGCAACAATAAAGTACTATGCAGAAAAATATGCCAGTTTTCTCAAGTTTGAGATAAGTTTTATCTTTCTTACTGACAAGTCTGTGATTCTCCATAAAAGTATGAAGAGGGCGAGATGCTGAGAAATTCACATATGTAGTTTGCTTGAGGTCAGCCAGATAGAAAGATGCCTTCCAAGTAACAGGTATTTTAGCACTGGAATTAGTGGTGGTTCTCAACTTTTAATGTACATAATTGTCACCCAAGCAGCTTGTTAAAAGTGGCAAGTTCCAGATTTACCTCAAAAACACTGTATCAATATGTCTTGATGGGCATGATGAAGTATTTCCTCAATTCATTCAGACTCAGGAGCTTGAGAGGTAATGTGATATAATGGGGGCTTCCCAGGTGGCTCAGTGGGTAAATAATCCACCTGCAACGCAGGAGTAGCTGGAGCCGCAGTTCGATCCCTGGGTTGGGAAGATCCCCTGGAGGAGGATATGGCAACCCACTCCAGTATTTTTGCCTGGAGAATTCCATGGACAGAGAAGCCTGGTGGGTCGCAAAGCATCAGACACTACGGAAGTGACTGAACACATACGCATGGGATATACTGATAAAACACACAGATGCTGGATTTAGGCTGCCTACGTTCAAATTCTCATGTTCTCTGTCTTTCAAATGAACAAAATTGAATGAACTTATACATACTGTTGTTATGAGGATTAAATGAGCCAATACATAAAAATTGGTGCCCACCATTAATGGAACCTAGCAGCTTTTGTGTTTGTTAAATAAAAAATAATTAAAGAAATACAGGTGGTTTGAATACATTATGAGATTCATCTTTTTCACCTTTTCATGACTTGGAAAACCTGCTTAGACTTTTCTTTTAGTTCAAGAAAGCCATATTCTATTTCCTTCAACACAGTAAGACAGGACTATGCAAACTGAGAAGAATCTTGCATTCTTTGCTTTCAGCCCGGTGTTCTGTGTGTCCTCTTTCACTCACTTTCTCCTTTCATAGTTCAGTGCCCTTCTATTTTGTCCTCTCTGATAAAGCCTGTTCTTACAAAATTATCTGATGATTTTATGCCACAAAGTAAAATTGAAATGTTGCCTTTCTCAAGGATTTGAGTTTTGTATTTTTGGTCACAGCGTAGAACAAAGGGCTTTGTTCCCTAGTAGAGAGGTTCCAAGTATTACTAACACAGAGAAGAGATGGTGATGATGGTAATGAAGAAAGGAAGAAAGGGGAAGGGTGAGAGGGAGAAAAAGGTGAAGGGAAGTGAGAAGAAGAGGGAAAGGAGGAGAAGGAATCAGGGAGTGTTTAAAATATCTGTAAACATTTAGACAGGTTTCCCTGGTGGCCCAGACAGTAAAGGGTCTGCTTGTAATGCAGGAGACCTGGGTTCAATCCCGGGGTTGGGAAGTTCCCCTGGAGAAGGAAATGGCAGCCTATTCCAGTATTCTTGCTTAGAAAATCCCATGAGCAGACGAGCCTGGCCAGCTACAGCCCATGCAGTCACAAAGAGTCAGACATGACTGAGCGGCTAACACACACAGACAGACACACAGACACGCAGGCACACAGACACTGTCATGTTTTTGCCTGTTGCCTAAGCCCTGAGGGTTTTGGACTTCCTGGGAATTTTGCTGTTGAAAACTCTCTACCTACTGAAATCTTGTTGAAATGGAGATGCCCACTTTGTCTCCATATACTGTTCTCCCTAAAGCAGCTCTGTCCAAAAGAAAATACAGGGCATTCCACACATGCAACATTAAAGCTTCTATTATTCTATAAAATATAACAGAAAAAAGCTTGAACAGACTTTTTTGGCCACCCCAATAGGAGCCACATGAAAAATGAAAAAGAAAGAGATGAAATTAATTTTAGTGATATATTTTATTTCATCCAATATACTTGAAATAGTATTGCAACACTAATCAGTATAAATCTCCATATACTGTTCTCCCTAAAGCAGCTCTGTCCAAAAGAAAATACAGGGCATTCCACACATGCAACATTAAAGCTTCTATTATTCTATAAAATATAACAGAAAAAAGCTTGAACAGACTTTTTTGGCCACCCCAATAGGAGCCACATGAAAAATGAAAAAGAAAGAGATGAAATTAATTTTAGTGACATATTTTATTTCATCCAATATACTTGAAATAATATTGCAACACTAATCAGTATAAATATTATTCATGTGATATTTTACATTCTTTTTTTCATACTAAGTTTTCAAAATTAGGTGTTTGTTATACATACTGCAAATCTCAATGCAGATGAGCCATGACCTAAGTACTCAAAACCCACATAGAGCTACCTGTCCAGAAGGAAGAGTCACAGGATCTAAGCCTAAATTTGTTATTCAAAGAGCTGAAGTTTTAAAATATATAAGCACATCTTTTAGTAACAGAATAGCTACTAAATATTCATCTCCTAACTCTCATTTCCATAGTTCCAAACATAATTTTTTAAAAATTGATCAGTATCTAATATTATATCCCAGCTCAAGCCTTGCTTTTTAATAGCCTCACTTTTTAATTTAGTTTTCTAAAATCAAAATGCATTTTTTTTCTCACACACAAAAAAAGGAAAAATAAAGACTCTAGGCTATTTAGGAATTTGCAGAGTCTAGGTGTAATTCTGACTAAGAAGAGATGGTATATATGTGGGAGTCCTGAGAGGTGAACTGAGTTAAGAATTGTAGAAATACTAGTATCTTTTCTCAGGCATAACTCACTGATTAGATATACTATATTTCCTAGGTCCTTGTCCCCAAGACTGGCTCTGGCATGAAGAAAACTGTTACCAATTTTCCTCTGGCCCTTTTAATTGGGAAAAAAGCCAGGAGAACTGCTTGTCTTTGGACGCCCACTTGCTGAAGATTAATAGCACAGATGAACTGGTGAGTGTAATGGATGTGTGGGATGCGTGTAGGGCTGGAATATTGGGTCATAGGTAAGTAGATCTGGTTTAAACCCTCAGTAGAGGAGTGCTTGCTTAAGAATCAGAATACCTACATGATTTCTAGCCTAGTGTGGCCACTGGATATGTGCGTGACCTTGGGTGGGCAGGTTACTAAGTATTTCTAGGCTCCACTAGACATCGCTGTAAAGCCATGGAGAGGATGTCAAAGTTCTCTTGGAGTTTAGTTTTGTGAATCGAATCTAAAAAGTCCACATCCACTCGTTCATCAACACAGAAACGTTACTCCCCACAGGAATTCATCCAGCAAATGATTGC
>SJYC01138922.1:0-13249 GCA_006408675.1 Madoqua kirkii
TGTGGATCACAATAAACTGTGGAAAGTTCTGAAAGATATGGAAATACCAGAGCACCTAACCTGCCTCTTGAGAAACCTCTATGCAGGTCAGGAAGCAACAGTTAGAACTGGACATGGAAGAACTGACTGGTTCCAAATACAAAAAGGATTATGTTGAGGCTGTATATTGTCACCCTGCTTATTTAACTTATATGCGGAGTACATCATGAGAAACCCTGGAGGAATCACAAGCTGGAATCAAGATTGCCGGGAGAAATATCAGTAACGTTAGATATGCAGATGACACCACCCTTATGGCAGAAAGTGAAAAAGAGCGAAAGATCCTCTTGATGAAAGTGAAAGAAGAGAGTGAAAAAGTTGGCTTAAAGCTCAGCATTCAGAAAATTAAGATCATGGCATCTGGTCCCATCCCTTCATGGCAAATAGATGGGGAAACAGTGGAAACAGTGACTGACTTTATTTGGGGGGGCTCCAAAATCACTGCAGATGGTGATTGCAGCCATGAAATTAGAACATGCTTACTCCTTGGAAGGAAAGTTATGACCAACCTAGACAGCATATTAAGAAGCAGAGACACTACTTTGCCAACAAAGGTCCGTCTAGTGAAGGCTATGGCTTTTTCAGTAGTCATGTATGGATGTGAGAGGCTTACTATAAAGAAAGCTGAGCACCGAAGAACTGATGCTTTTGAACTGTGTTGTTGGAGAAGACTCTTGAGAGTCCCTTGGACTGCAAGGAGATCCAATCAGTCCACCCTTAAGAACATCAGTCCTGAGTGTTCATTGGAAAGACTGATGTTGAAGCTGAAACTCTCATACTTTGGCCACCTGATGCGAAGAGAGCTGACTCATTGGAAAGGACCCTGATGCTGTGTAAGATTGATTGAAGGCAGGAGGAGAAAGGGACAACAGAGGATGAGATGGTTGGATGGCATCACCGGCTCAATGGACATGGGTTTGTGTAAACTCTGGGAGTTGGTGGTGGACAGGGAGGCCTGGCATGCTGCAATTCCTGGGGTCACAAAGAGTCAGACACAACTGAGTGACTGAACTGGGCTGAGCTGAAATATTGCCTACTAATCTGTTCCTGGTGGCTTATTAACATTGCTCTTTTTTTGTTATTGTTATTTTAGTAGTTGTTTCACGATTTATATACAGATTGTGACTTACTGCAATCTACCTTGAAGTGATGGGGCTTCCAGGTTGCTCAGTGGTAAAGAATCCTCCTGCCAGTGCCAGGAAATGCAGGAGATAGTGAGTTGGATCCCTGAATTGGAAAGGTCCCCAGGAGGAGGAAATGGCAACCCATTCCAGTAATCTTGCCTGGAAAATCCCATGGACAGAGGAGCATCGCCAGCTACAGGTCTCAAAGAATCATACAAGACAAGCAATTCAGCATGCATGCATGCAGTTAAAGAGATATTATACATCTTCATGTATAGGAATCATCTAGGAATGGAACCTTAAAATAGTATTCTTCCATGTATTTTCTCCCAACCTTCACATTAAAAATCCCATGGACAGAGGAGCATCGCCAGCTACAGGTCTCAAAGAATCATACAAGACAAGCAATTCAGCATGCATGCATGCAGTTAAAGAGATATTATACATCTTCATGTATAGGAATCATCTAGGAATGGAACCTTAAAATAGTATTCTTCCATGTATTTTCTCCCAACCTTCACATTAACATTGCCATACATTTTATTTTTATATTTGTTATCATTTTTGCTTAAATAGTAAATCATCTTTTAATGACATCTAAACAGTAAGCAAAAAAATCTTAAATATTTACCCATGGAGTAAACATTTCAGGTGCTCTTCATCTTTTTTTATTTTTTAGATCAATATTACATCATGTGATATTTCAATTTTTCTTAAATGACTCTTATCATTTCCTGTAGTGAAGGTCTGCTTGTGAAGAAATCTTTATTCTTTTCCATCAAGTTTGAAAATTTTTAAGTTGCTTGGCATTACCTCTTCAAATATTTTTTCTGCCCTGCCTCCCCAAACACCCCTGCCTCCACTCCATGTCTCTCTCTCTCTTCCCTTCTCCCTGCCCCTATGCACCCACGCACTAAATATATGAATATTGGGCTGCCACAGTGCCATTTGATGCAAAGAACCAACTCATTGGAAAATACCCTGATGCCTGGAAAGACTGAGGGTAGGAGGAGAAGAGGACAACAGAGAATGAGATGCTGGGATGGCATCATCAACTCAATGGACATGAGTTTGGGCAAACTCCGGGAGATAGTGATAGACAGGGAAGCCTGGTGCACTGCAGTTTACGGGGTGGGAAAGAGACTGAACAACAACAGCGGTGTACTAATTCTTCTTTTTCGCTTGTTTCCTTCCCTCCCTTCCTCCCTGTCCTCACACCTTCTTTTCCTTTTAAAATTATTTTCTCTCAGTGTTTCAGCTTTCATAGTTTCTATTGTTATAGCATCAGGTCCGTGAATCTCTTGTACTGAGTGTCTATCATTAATACATAATTTCCATCGAGCACTTCTGCAGTTCTCATCTCTAGAAGTATGCTTTAAAAAATCTTCCTTGTCCACAAATGTAGAGAATAAATATATGGATACTAAGGGGGAAAGGGGGAATAGAGGAAATGGGAGATTGGAATAGAGGAAATGGGAGATTGGGATTGACATATATACACTACTGATAGTATGCATAAAATAGATAACTAATGAGAACATACTATATAGCACAGACAAATCTACTCAGCACTCTGTAGTGACCTAAATGGTAAGGAAATCCCTCAAAGAAGGGACATATGTAAACATATAGTCAATTCACTTTGCTGTACAGTAGAAACTGGCAAAACGCTGTATAGTGACTATATTCTGATAAAAACTAATTTTCAAAACCCTGCATTTACAAAACAAAACAAAACTTCCATGTCCCCATGGAGCACTTTAAATCTATGAATATATGAAGAACATATTAACTATTTTAATGTCTGTGTCTTTTAATTCTAGACTCTGGGGTGGGTTTTTTTTTTTTTGTAATTTTATTTTTTATTGGAGTACAGTTGACCTTTAAGTGATGGCGGAGGGGTTGGGGGGGGTAAGGGGTACCAACCCTTCATGTGGTAGAAAATTCTCATATAACTTTATTTTTTTAATTTAATTTTTAATTGGAGGATAGTTACTGTATAATGTGCTGATTTCTGCTATACATCAACATGAATCAGCCATCAATATACATATGTCCCTTCCTTCTTAAACTTCCCCCCATCTCCCTCCCCATCCTGCCCCTCTATGTTGTCACAAAACACTGACTTTGGGTTCCCTGTATCCTTGTATAATTTTATAGTCAGCCTTCTGCATCCTCCATTCCAAATGCAGATTGAGTAGTATGGTAGTATGGATTTAGTAAAAAAAAAAAATGCATATATTTGTGGATTCATGCATTTCAAATCTGTGTCATTCAAGGAAGGGTCTACTGCATAATTGACTTATGATGTTATATTAGGTCAAAGTTAGATATTTTTTTGTTCTTATAAATTTTCCTGAGTTTTATTGTGGAACAATTTAAGTTACATAGAAACAGTGAGATGCTTCTGGCTATTGCTTTTACGGTTATCAAGCAGTACCAAATAAGTTCTCAGTCTGGGGTTATTTTCCATTGTGAAGGAAGAATTTTCTGAGTATCCTACCCAACAGTCCATGAGCTGTGATCCTATCTAGTCTTGTTGTTGGGAAAGGGCAGTGTTTCCTGCCCCATGGGAACTGAGGCATTATTTCCTTTGTTTATTTATTTTTTAAATGATTCCTTTATTTTTGGTTTCACTAAGTCTTCATTGATGTACCTGGGCTCTCTCTAGTTGTAGTGAGCAGGGGCTACTCTTCCTTGCAACGTGTGGGCTTCTCATTGTGGTGGCTTCTCTCGTTACAGAGTACAGACTCAAGGCAACAGGGTTTCAGCAGTTGTGGTATACGGGCCCAGCTTTTCCTCAGCATGTGGAGTCTCCCCAAACTAGGGATCAAACCTGCGTCCCCCGCATTTGCACGCCAATTCCAATCTACTATACCACCAGGGAAGTCCTCTTTTGTTTATTTTTGATGGTTCTTTCCTGTGGCTCATCTGGTAAAGAATCCACCTGCAATATGGGAGACCTGAGTTCGATCCCTGAATTGGGAAGATCCCCTGGAGAAGGAAAAGCCTAATCTCCAGTATTCTGGCCTGGAGATTTCCATGGACTGTATAGTCTATGAGATCGCAAAGAGTCAGCCACGACTGAGCGACTTTCACTTCACTTCTCCAGTCTCTCTGGTAATTCTCTCACATTATGCTCTGATGTGTATGAGATTCTCTGCAAGTCTGTGGGGTTCTCTCTGTGCAGTTCTCTTTTCTCTTGTACTTTCCTTTCAACTCTTGCTGCCTTTTAGTCTTTCTCAATTCAGGGCTTTTCTAGCAAATGCCTCAGTTCCCCTTTCCCTTGTGTGTGGCCTGCAAACTCTATAAACATGATAAACTGGGCAGTCCTGGTACTCACCTTGTTTGTTTCCATCTCTCATGGATCACTGTCCTTCTTTGTCATTTGATATCTAATGTTTTAAAAACTGCCGATTCATGCGTTTTGTCTGTTTTGTTTGTATCTATCAGGTTGGAAGGTAAATCTTGCTGTCAACTGAAAAAAATTGCACAACATGAGAGTTGGGACTTAAGTTCTATTTGGGGCAAAATGAGGACTATAGCCCAGGAGGCACAGTTCAGGTAGCTCTGAGAAATTGCTTCAGAGAGGTCGGGGGTGAAGATCAATGTTATGAATGACTTTAGAGAAGAGGAGCGCATGCAGTCCAGCACGCATTACGGCAGATGCTTGCTGCTAGTCATGAAGAACAGATGTCACCATTAATGATTTTAGTGTTTTTCTAAATACAAGGAGATGCAAGAACTGGGGTCATAAAATCGTCTCCTGACCTGTTCTGCCCGTTTCACCCAGAGCACAGAGTGCCTTATTCTGGATCTCCACTCTGAATTCCTTTCAGGGGGTGTTGAAGGTCAGCAGCTGAGGTGGCTCATGGTTTAAACCTTGTTGAGGTAAATGGCAAGTGCCAACTTATAGTTGGCACAGTATTTGTTATTCCATTTGGCTTTAGGCAAATGTCCAAGAGAAGGATTTCCTAAGTAGGGACTTTAGTTTCTCTTTCTGTTGGAACTACTGATATCTCTGAACAAAAACACGTTGAGCTGAAAGGATCTTCGGGGGGGAAAAAATCTGGTCAAGATTGGAAGATGAATTTCTTGCCTCTGTGTCTGGTATGGAAATTTCAAAGTTGATGACAGAGCTATCTTCCTTAGCCAAGCTGACAGGGCCTATGAGTCAATGTTCAGTCACTTCTACTATTTCTGTCTCCAATTCTTCCAGACGTTGGCAACTTGTCTTCCTAAACTTTAGATTTGGAGGAAATTGCCCTAATCTGATCTATTTTGGGGATATGTCTCTCACTTTATGTACTGCTTCTTAATCCCAAACATATACATGTTCCTATCTTTGTTATTATTTAAATTAGGGCTACAACTACAGCCTTGGCCCGCAGTTTATTTAGGTGTGCCTTGAGGGTTAAGACTGGTTTTTACATTTTTAAAGTTTTATTAAAACATATGATTTGTGGCAACCTGGATGGGAAGGGTGCTTGGCAGAAAATGGATACATGTATATATAGCTGAGTCTCTTCACTGTTCACCTGAGATGATCACATCATTGTTTGTTAATCAGTTATACCTAATACAAAATACAAAGTTTAAAAAAAACACACAAAAAATAAATATGCAGCAGACTGTAAGTGATCCACAGAGTCTGAAATATTTATTCTGTCGTCCTTTGTTGGAAAAGTTTGCTGATTCCTGATGTAGATAACTTCATGTTTATTTTTCATTAAAGGAATGCACTCTAAATTTGGACTACCTGATTTCAAATCCCATTTTTTAAAATATATCTTTGCTATATAAGGAAAGTTATTTAGCATCTTTATTAGCTTGATTTCCTTAACTGAAAAATAGGAATAACTCCAATAGCTCATAAATTCTCATGTTATATCCAGTAGTTCATAAATATGTGAGGATTTAATGAAATAATGTTTATATAATAACTCATACAGTGCCTAGGATTTGGTTAGAGTTCAAGAAATGTTAACTATTCATACTATTAGTTGTTGTTGTTTTAATAGGCTCCCACAAATGTTTCTGTTTTGGGTAGAGGTTCTTAATCTCATACAGTAAATTGACCAAATAACTTCTTAACTTAGGTTTAACTGTGTTTATAAACATTGCTTAGAATTATTATTATTATTTGTTGTTGAAATAGTGTCCTGTGGATCTTCTCTTGACTTGGCATTTGTTTCCTGAACCATAATGAGTATTGTTCAACAGTTCTTCAGTTTCTTATTTGTAGAGATTTTCTGAGTTATTAGAGCTTGCAGGGCATTTGGATTAATGGGAATAGATGGCATATAAATAAATATTATTTTAAAAATAGAATTACCTTAGAGTATTTCACAGAGTTAGACTGTTCTGGTTTGGAGAGATGAGCAGTATATATATGCTTTCCTAGCTCTGTTGTTCAAGTTTTTAAATTTTAACAAGTAAAATGAGCAAATTTAAACTGTCTAATCCTGGGACTTCCCTGGTGTGGCTAAGACTCCACACTCCCAACGCAGGGGGCTCAGGTTTGATCCTTAATCAGGGAACTAGATCCCGAATGCTATACTTAAGACCAGGGCAGAGCCAAATAAATAAACAAATATTTTTAAAATAAATGATTAAAATAAAACGTCTAACCTTTATACCTTATGTCTCCAAATGTACCTTCTTTGCACCTCTATTTACTTCCAAAATTCCCTCAACCTCAGCCCCCATGATCAGGCAAACTCATTCCAGTGGTGTGCAAGGTATTAATCTGTGAGGGATGCCATAAACCAGAAAACTAATGAACCACTCATTTCCTGGAAGCAAATTTTTAAAATGAGACAGAAGTACATGGTCCTAAGCATATACACAGTTGGGAAAACTCAGAATTTTAAGTAAGAGTATTAGGCATTTGACTTACATGGACCATAAGAAAATCTCAGGGACTTTGACAATTATTAAACTGGACATTTGTAGAACCCATTTAAACTTAATGGTCCAAGTTATACTCTAGTGAACATAACTCAGTTCTTCCCTAGTTTTTTACTCCATTAAGAAAGAGTACAACTGATAGATAATTTTCCTTTTAGAAAACGTAAATAATTTAAGTTTACTAAAGCATTCTATAAGGCTGACAGCCTGAATATATTCATAAGCATCAAACTATTTGTGTTTATTAAATTCTTTTCTGGGATACTCTTCTACAGCACTGTCTTTTATTTATTTATAACAAACCCCAAACATTAAAAAAAATTAAGTGAACAACTTTAATATTATGCCTATCTTATTAAGCATGCGGGTTATACATTGGAAATGAAGTAGGATGCCTAACATATAATTTCAAAATACCTACTTATATACCTAAGTGACCTAAACATCTGAATAATAGTTTCAGACTGTTTTGCTTTCCTCGAGTTATTCTAATTTACTGTGACAGATGTCAATTAGAAATTATTCTCACTTTTGGGTGAGAATTTATTCATTTAACAAGTCTCATTCATATGTCTTCTTTCTTTAGTGGTAACAGAGTCGGTAGTGATTAATATAGAGAGAGCTTATTCCCAGGATGCTTATAATCTAGTGTGTAGGAAGAAAATAGAAATAGCTACAGATATACATATATACAGTTTCATCACGGACTCAAAGGACGTGAGTCTGAGTGAACTCCGGGAGATGGTGATGAACAGGGAGGCCTGGCGTGCTGCGATTCATGGGGTCGCAAAGAGTCGGACACAACTGAGGGACTAAACTGAACTGAACTGAACTGATTCTCTTAATATATGAAGCACTACTTTACATGCTGGGAATTTGTAGTGAACAAGACAAGCTTCTTGCCCTCCAGGAACTAACACATTGTCAGGCACTGAAAATTAAATATACAATAAACATATCTGGTAATTACTGGGGCTTCCCTTGTGGTTCAGCTGGTAAATAATCCACCTGCAATGAGGAAGACCTGAGTTCGATCCCTGAATTGGGAAGATCCCCTGAAGAAGGGAAAGGTTACCCAGTCGAGTATTCTGGACTGGAGAATTCTATGGACTCTATAGTCCATGGGGTGACTGCTCACAATAGAATAACTCCCAAAGCCATAACTTCTTAGGAATAAAGAAATATAGATGACTTTAAGCAGACTAAAAGCCACATTTTTTTTTGAAAAGTTACATTTTTATTAGGAGTCCGGCGCAGCCTGCAAAAATTCACTTTCACTCACAAATGAGTAAAACGTTAACTTCCTCTAAAAGTTGAAATTCATAATACAAAGCAGCAGAGGGCACCATCACCTCATGCACCTGCCTGATTTTGCTAAATTTTTTTGATCGATTCATATTGACTCAGTTCAGATCACTTAACTCTCACGCGTTGGAGAAGGAAACGGCAACCCACTCCAGTATTCTTGCCTGGAGAATCCCAGGGACGGGGAAGCCTGGTGGGCTGCCATCTATGGGGTTCCACGGAGTCGGACACGACTGAAGCGACTTAGCAGCAGCAGCAGCTGTTCAGATCACACACCACATATAATCTATTTTCATTTTTTAGTTACCCTGTAACTAAGGGTACCTAAAAAGCAACAAGGTAAGGTGATTGATTCATTAGATGGAGTGCAGACTTTGAATCTGGTAGTTCTGCCCAAACTTGGAGATTGTTTTCCCCTCTGAAATTCAGTTGCCCTATCTCAGGTGGCCTCCTCTCTTAAAAAAAAAAAAAAAAGTGGAATACACTGGGTGTGTGTGTGTGCGCTCAGTCGCTCAGTCCTGTCTAACTTGTGATTCCATGTGCTATAGCTTGCCACAGTTTGTCCTTTGTCCATGGGGATTTCCCAGGCAAGATTACTGGTGTGGGTTGCCATTTTCTCTTCCAGGGGAAATTCCCAACCTAGGGATTGAACCTGCATCTCCTGTACCCCCTGCATTCTTTACCACTGAGCCACCTGGAAAGCCCATGTAACAGATGAAGAACTTCCAAATATTTGATGAGTTCAATTGCTTTTTTTCTTAGATAAAATTATATGCTACCTTTCCAAATATAAAACAATAAAATCAGAGATGTTCTGTTTGTAGCAATACTGGGGCAGTCTAGACACTTTCCTGTTTGACTTGTACTACATCGCATTTTGCTATATTTTTTTCCTTTTTAAAGATGATACTGAGTTTAAAGGTATCAGTTCAATTCAGTTGCTCTGTCATGTCCGACTCTTTGTGACCCCATGAATCACAGCACGCCAGGCCTTCCTGTCCATCACCATCTCCTAGAGTTCACTCAAACTCACATCCATCGAGTTGATGATGCCATCCAGCCATCTCATCCTCGGTCGTCCCCTTCTCCTCCTGCCCCCAATCCCTCCCAGCATCAGAGTCTTTTCCAGTGAGTCAACTCTTCTCATGAGGTGGCCAAAGTACTGGAGTTTCAGCTTTAGCATCATTCCTTCCAAAGAAATCCCAGGGCTGATCTCCTTCAGAATGGACTGGTTGGATCTCCTTACATTCCAAGGGACTCTCAAGAGTCTTCTCCAACACCACAGTTCAAAAGCATCAATTCTTTGGCGCTAAGCCTTCTTCACAGTCCAACTCTCACATCCATACATGACCACAGGAAAAACCATAGCCTTGATTAGACAGACCTTAGTCGGCAAAGTAATGTCTCTGCTTTTGAATATACTATCTAGGTTGGTCATAACTTTTCTCCCAAGGAGTAAGCGTCTTCTAATTTTTCTTTTTAAAGATAATACTGAGTTTAAAGGTATAGGAAAAAAGAAAATATAGTAAAAATAGCTAACCAAAACATTAATGGCCCATTAACAAAAGCAAATAAAATGGAGAAAGAAGAGCCACAGCGGGTAGAAAAAAAGAGAGACGAACAGCAAACACACATACAAGAAAAACCTCCCATTTGAAAATAATATCCCTCATACTTTGTTTTTCCTTGCTCTCCGAAGGCAATTTAAAGACAACTTGATTGTGATTTGGGATTGGAATCACCAATAGCTTAGTTCTTAGTTCATAAGAATCATAATTGCTAGCTTTCTTATCTTTTTTCCCCAATAGGACTGTTAAGATGCTGGCTTAGAAAATGGAAACAGAACACGGATAAAGACAGAATGCTTATCCTTTTGGGATTTATATAGGTAGTATTAGACTATAGTATATGAAGGTCCTTATATATGTTTGTACATGTTTTATTATTTTTAAAGTATTTGTTTACTTATAGTCTTTTTTATTGTAATATAGTTGCTTTACAATGTTGTATTAGTTTCTGCTGTACAATGAAGTGAATCAGCTATATGTATACATATATCCCCTCCTTCTTGGAACCCCCCCCTCCCCACCCCTGACCCTTTAAGGTCATCACAGAGCACTGAGCTGAGCTCCCTGTGCTATACAGCAGCCTCCCATTAGCTATCTTACATGTGGTTATATATATATATATATATATATATGTCAGTGCTACGTTCCCAATTTGTCCCACTCTCCCCTTCGTAATCTTCTATACATATACTTATTGATAACCTATAGGGAATCAGAAACAAGTCTAGTTTCTTGGGATATATGTATGAATGAGACAAGCAGATTTCTAATTCATGGGGACTTCTCCAGTGGTCTGGTGGTTAAGACTCCCTCTGCCTTCTGGTGCAGGGAATGAGGTTTTAATCCCTGGTCAGGGAACTAAGATCACATGCTGCGTGGTGTTGCCAAAACAAAACAAACAAAATCCTAAGTTATGGGATTTACAAACATCTGGATGTGGAGAGTCTAAGTATAAACAGATTAGACATATTCAACATCAGTAAGTACTGTAAAGAGAAAGAAAAGCTATATCTTGTGATTAAGAGTGAAAGGAAAGTTCTCTGGCTGTATTCTGTTTCATTATCAAGAAAAACTTCACCATGCAATGTTCTCAAGACAAAGCAGATCAGCCAACATATATGTGCAAAGTCCCTGACCTTGATGTGTTTGTGTGATCACTTGCATGTAAAATCTAAAAAATACCACAATGAATTCATTTACAAAACAGAAACAAACTCATGGACATGGAAAAATAGGGGAAGGGCAAATTGGGAATATGGGATTAAAAGATCCATACTCTCATATATAAAATAGATAAACAACAAGGACTTACTGTAAAGCACAGGGAACTATATTCAATATATTGTAATAATCTGTAATGGGAAAGAATAAAAAGCCAAATATATACATACACACACACACATACACACACACACATATGAATCATTTTACTATACATCTGAAATTTACACAGCATTGTAAATCAACTATAGTTATTATTATTTTTTTAAAGCCAGTATTTCAAGACCATGGTTAATGATGGGGAGACAGCTAAGGCATGAAGTTAAAAAGATAGTCAGACATCAGATTATTTAGACCCTTATAGAATAGAAAAGATAAAGCCAATGAGTGTTCAGCAGGCAATAAGGAGGTGATCAGTTGTCTGAGGAGAAATAAAATAATAACATTTTCTGAAGTCAGTTTACTTTTTATAATTATCATGTATCAGCAATACTAAACAACATCGGTGATAAAATGTTCCCTGAAAGTGTCTTGTGTTGCCCAAAGTTTTAAGCAATTATGGTGATAACAGTTGAATTTTAGCTTTCCGTTATCTACTTGTCTACACAGTTCTTATTATTCACAGTTGTTATGTTTGTATAGAGCCACAGAGAATACTGAACAACCATTGTTTCCAGGGGAAACATAAGATTAATTTCCTCTGAGTGTCTATTCACAACGTTCTAATCAACAAATTTGTAACCGAAAGTAGAGTCTGGTTGCTTGCTGGCCAAAAGCTAATAAAGAGGTCAGTTTGGAGGAAAGGAAAGTTTGCTTAATTTTGGATGCCAGCAATTGTGGGTGAGGGAGTCGGGGAGGTGGTGAGACAGACGTCTGTCCAGAAGTCTACCCCCCACCCCCACCCAAGGGAGGGGGCTACAGTCAGCTCAGACAGACCAGTCTTGAAACTGACAGTTGGTAGTCTGACCAGCATCATCTTGGTTGTTTGAGGTTTGTTCCCATTTCCTTGAGGCCAGTTCTAGGAATTGTGGAAGCTTATGTCATGGTTACAGTCTGATCATTATGTAGTTAACTTCTTCACGTGGTGGGAGTTTCAGGATTTATTACATAAGATAGCTCACAGGATATGGCTCAGAATATTATCTATAGTCCTTGAAAAGGAACTAAAAGTCCTTGACTTTGCTCACAGACTGAACTATTATTGTTTGGTCTCTTTGATTGTTTTCCTTTGTTTCTGTGTGTTTTCACTTCTCTGATTAAACTTATTAAACTTATTCTGGCTAAAGTTTTTCCACAGACAAAAAGCAGG
Source organism: Madoqua kirkii (assembly GCA_006408675.1). Classification (NCBI taxonomy): domain Eukaryota; kingdom Metazoa; phylum Chordata; class Mammalia; order Artiodactyla; family Bovidae; genus Madoqua; species Madoqua kirkii. The sequence goes on from SJYC01138922.1 coordinate 12,477, forward strand.
CTGAAGACATGCAGAACAAGGACCACAGGGTCTTGTTCTGTTTCAGGCAGGAGATACAGGTCTACATATGGCACATTCTCTTTGTTGTACAGCAGAAACTAACACAACATTGTAAAACAATTGTATACCAATTAAAAAAAAATTTTTAGGATTTTCTATGTAGAGGATCATGTTAGTCACTTCTCTGATTAAACTTATTAAACTTATTCTGGCTAAAGTTTTTCCAGAGACAAAAGGCAGGCTGAAGACATGCAGAACAAGGACCACAGGGTCTTGTTCTGTTTCAGGGAGGAGATACAGGTCTACATATAGCAGATTCTCTTTGTTGTACAGCAGAAACTAACACAACACTGTAAAACAATTGTATACCAATTAAAAAAAAAATTTTTAGGATTTTCTATGTAGAGGATCATGTTGTCTGCAAACAGTGAAAGTTTTACTTCTTCTTTTCTAATTTGGATTCCTTTTATTTCTTTTTCTGCTCTGATTGCTGTGGCCAAAACTTCCAGAACTATATTGAATAGTAGTGGTGAAAGTGGGCACCCTTGTCTTGTTCCTGACTTTAGGGGAAATGCTTTCAGTTTTTCACCATTGAGGATAATGTTTGCTGTGGGTTTGTCATATATAGCTTTTATTATGTTGAGGTACGTTCCTTCTATTCCTGCTTTCTGGAGAGTTTTTATCATAAATGGATGTTGGATTTTGTCAAAGGCCTTCTCTGCATCTATTGAGATAATCATATGACCTTTATTTTTCAATTTATTAATGTGGTG
>SJYC01138924.1:0-39095 GCA_006408675.1 Madoqua kirkii
AAAGCCACAGTCATTAAGACAGTATGGTACTGGCACAAAGACAGAAATATAGACCAATGGAACAAGATAGAAAGCCATGAGATAAACCCACACACATATGGACACCTTATCTTTGACAAAGGAGGCAAGAACATACAATGGAGTAAAGACAGTCTCTTTAACAGGTGGTGCTGGAAAAGCTGGTCAACCATTTGCAAAAGAATGGAACTAGACCACTTTCTAACACCACACACAAAAATAAACTCAAAATGGATTAAAGATCTAAACGTAAGACCAGAAACTATAAAACTCCTTGAGGAGAACATAGGCAAAACACTTTCGGACATATATCACAGCAGGATCCTCTATGATCCACCTCCCAGTATAAGGGAAAAGACATTTTAAAGTGATATAGTTAAAATAGGATCTAGGACACCAGAAAAGGTTAAAAAAAAGAATAGAAAAAGGAAAGAAGGGAAAGTGTTGCTAAGAATTTAAAGGTTCATAGATATGTTTAATATCTATAAACCTAATAAATATGTTTCTGAAAATCAGTTAAGTTTGTTTTTCTTTAATCATACAAATTAATTGATTTAATTATCATTTTGTATACAGTAGACTTTAATCCCAATATTTGGACTTCCATTTTCCATCTCTGAACACATACCTCTTCACTGTCTTTATCACATTACTCTGTAATGTGAATGAGTGCTCTTATACTTTTCTTATTTGGTGAATTGCATTCTGAAATAGATGTCACATTTGTAAAATAAGTCAACATGAAATTATTGTATATCTCAATGACTGATATTGCCTTGATTTATTTTGAGAGTTATCATAGAGAAAAGGAGTTCTGAGCTGACTGTAAAGGCATGGAAGACAAGAAAGAAAGGAGAGTTGATAGTCTAAAACACTGTAGCACTCAGTTATTTTTTAGCTGTAGATGAATAAGGGGTTTAGTATGATCCCGTCTGTAAAGTCATATCTGTATAATTTGAATTGAAAATGAAATATATTCATGGCAGTTTTTTGATTATTATGTCCTTAGGATGAATGGTACCTGTACTGAAGTACCATGCATAGTATGAACCTCATTGTACTTATCTTTTATTTCTAGGAGTTTTCTCTAGCTCTTGTCCCCCTAACTGGATCACACATGAGGATAGCTGTTATCTATTTAACATACTATTAGATTCCTGGGATGGAAGTAAAAAACGATGCTTTCAACTGGGCTCTAATCTTCTGAAGATAGACAGCTCAAAAGAGTTGGTAAGTGTAGATTTTGGTTATAGTATCTGTGATATATACTGAGCAGAAAAGTAGAGGTAGGTTCCAGATAACTATTTTCCCTAAGAGAAAGTAATTTTACATATTCTCCACAATTATAATAATAGCTTATATTGAGTAAAGTATATAATACATGCTTTTCTTTTTAATTAATTAAAATATGAACACATTTTGGATTTTCCTACTAGCTCAGTTGACAAAGAATTCACCTGCAGTGCAGGAGACCCAGATTCAATCTCTGGGTTGGGAAGGAAATGACAATCCACTCCAGTACATTATACTTTAAAATAAATCCTTTAAACACAACTCCAAGTTGACTCTAATAATCAAGCCACACTCATTTTTTGGGTTTGGATTTTGTTTATTTATTTATTTATTGGTTTTATTATTATTATTATTATTTTTATTTTTATTACTTTACAGTACTGTATTGGTTTTTGCCATACATTGACATGAATTCGCCACAGGTGTACAAGTGTTCCTAATCCTGAACTCCCTGTGGTACAGTGAAACAGAAGGTTCTTCCCCTTATCACTGTAATTATCAAGCTATGATAATATACACTTATAAATAATTTACTCCTTGCAAGATACTGGGAAAGACAAGAGGTTTAAAAGTAAACTTCTAGCCATGCTCAAATAATTTTTAAGAAAATAGAAACAACTCAACAGCTGTTACAAATTAAATATCTTGTTTTGGCACTAAATGCCATAGAAATTCAGAAAGAGAAATTCCTGTAGACATAAAAATTGCACAGAAAAAGAAACTTGCAGTGCATCTTGCCTGAAGGATAGAACTCAGATGAGGTATGAGGAGGAGTTAACAGTCAGAGAATATTCTACCTTACAAATCTGAACCACCTACAACTTCCATACTTACTTTTACTACTCGCAATTTTTGTGTTTCTGTTTTGTTTTCCCCACAGTTGCGGTTGACATAAAAATTAATGGAAGTAGATGTATGGCAAAAAAAAAGGGCATGGGACTGGAAATCTGTCTGGCTTTTAGACTTTCCTATAATTGCCACTTTGTTGAGTTATGTCAACAATTCAAATATGATCATTAACCCCTAGATTACTTAGTCATAAACGTGCAGTGGAACTAAACTGTTTTAAGCTAGTCATCTAACTCTGAGAAGCATTTCTTGACAAAGTCTATATAAACTTATATTTTCAGTTAAAATTGTGGAGATGATAGTAGCCTGTCATCCATGAACATGGCATACAGACTCTGTCGTTCTTGGATTTATTCTGGTAGATTGAATGCAGGAAGCACAATTTTGACATCAAGGATTTATTTATTTATTTATATTAAATTTTATTGGAGTATAGTTGCTTTTGGATGCTGTGTTAGTTTCTGCTATAAAACAAACTGAGTCCCCCTTTTTTAAGATTTCCTTTCCATTTAGATCACCACAGAGCGCTGAGTAGAGTTCCCTGTGCTATACAGAAGGTTCTCATTAGTTATCTCTTTTATACATAGGCGTGTATGTATGGGACACCGCTGGTGGCTCAGTGGTAAAGAATCTGCCTGAGATGCTGAAGATGCAGGAGACCTGGGTTCCCTGGGTCGGGAAGATCCCCTGGAGAAGGGCATGGCAACCCACTCCAGTATTTGTGCCTGGAGAATCTCTTGGACAGAGGAGCTCAGCAAGCTATAGTCCATAGGGTAGCAAAGAATCGGACACGACTGAGTGACTGAGTACGAGCATTGAGCATAAGTACATATATATATATATATATATCAATCCCACTCTCCCAATTCATCCCTCTCTCCTTTCCCCCTTGGTGTTCTTAAATGTGTCTATATCTGTGTCTCTCTTTCTTCTTTGCACATAAGTTCATTTGTATCAGTTTTTCCAGATTCCCCATATAAGCGACATTACATGATATTTATTTTTCTCTTTCTGACTTACTCATGGTGTATGACAGTCCGTCTCTACGTCCATCCATGTCTCTGCCAACGGCACTACTTCATTCATCTTTATAGCTGAGTGACGTTCCGTTGTTTTTATGCACCACATCTTCTTTATCCGTTTCTCTGGTGATGGAAATTTAGGTTGTTGTAATGTCCTGGCTATCCCAAATAGTGCTGCAATGAACACTGAGGAGCATGTGTCATTTCGAATCACTGTTTTTTCTGAGTATGTGTCCAGCATTGGTATTGCTGGGTCATATGGTAGTTCTACTTCTAGCTTTTTGAGAAACTTCCATACTGTTCTCCATAGTGGCTGTACCAATTTACATTCCTACCAACAGTGTAGGAGGGCTCCATTCTCTCCGCAACCTCTCTAGAATTTATTGTTTGTGGTTTTTTGATGATGGCCCTTCTGACTGGTGTCGCCTCTGAGTGGTGACACTTCATCATAGTTTTGAATTCATTTCTCTAATAGTGATGTTGAACATCTTTACACGGATTTGTTGGCCATCTGTATGTCTTCTTTGGAGAGATGTCTCTCTAGGTCTTATGCCCATTTTATTTTGTTGTCTGTTGTTTTGAGGCTGAGTTGCATGAGCAGTTTGTATATTTTGGAGATCAATCCCTTGTCAGTTGTTCTGTTTTCAACTTTTTTCTCCCATTCTAAGGACTGTCTTTTTGTCTTGCTTACAGCTTCCTTTGTGGCACAAAAGCTTTAAGTTTAATTAGGTCTCATTTGTTATCTATTTTCATATGTGTTTATTTTCATTACTCTAGAAGGTGGGTCAAAAAAAATCCTGCTGCTATTTATGTCAAAGAGTGTTCTGCCTATGCTTCTTTCTAAGACGTACAGTGTTCAGCCTTACATTTAGGTTTTTAATCCATTTTGAGTTTATTTTTATGTATAGAGTTAGGGAGTGTTCTAATTTCACTTACCATTGCAATAGAAAGGATAATACCTCAGAATAAACCTAACTTACGGAGGCAAAGAAAGTGCAGAAGAATTGATGCTTTTGAACTGTGGTGTTGGAGAAGACTCTTGAGAGTCCCTTGGACTGCAAGGAGATCCAACCAGTCCATCCTAAAGGAAATCAGTCCTGGGTGTTCATTGGGAGGACTAGTGTCAAAGCTGAAACTCCAATACTTTGACCACCTGATGCGGAGTCATTTGAAAAGACTCTGATGTTGGGAAAGATTGAAGGCAGGAAGATAAGGGAACGACAGAGGATGAGATGGCTGGATGGCATCATGGACTCGATGGACGTCTGAGTGAACTCCGGGAGTTGGTGATGGACAGGGAGGCCTGGCGTGCTGCAATTCATGGGGTCACAAAGAGTCGGAAACGACTGAGCAACTGAACTGAACTGAACTGATGGAGCCAAAAAACCCTACTCAGAAAACTGTAAGATACTGATGAAAGAAATCAAAGATGACACAAACAAATGGAAAGACACACCATGTTCTTGAATTGGAAGACTAGTACTGTGAACATAACTATACTACCCCAACACAATCTACAGATTCAGTGAAATTTTCCTATTAAATTACAAACAGTATTTTTCACAAAATTAGAAGTTTTTTGCATTCTGTATGGAAACATAAAAGACCCCAAATAGCAAAAGCAATCTTGAGGAGGAAAAACAGAACAGGAGGAATCAGGCTTCCTGATTTCAGACTATACAGTCATCAAGATAGTATGGCGCTGTCACCAAAGTAGAAATATAGATCAGTGGAATAGGATGAAAGCCCAGAAGTCAACCCATGTACCTATGGTCACCTAATCTGTGACAAAAGAGCCAAGAATATAACATGTAGAAAAGACAATCTTTTCAATAAGTCCTTCTGGGAAAGCTGGACAGCTATACGTAAAAGCAGGATCTATTCTTTGTTGGAAAATTAAACGATAAGGACTCTGAGAAAATGAGATATGCTTTCTGAGACAGAGAGTGCATTCAAGAATTGGCACGTCTGTCTAGGCTGATGCCAGTATATGCACGCACCCTCCTTCCAGGTGATTCAATCTCTGTCTCTCAAAACCTAACAATCTTTCTCTGTATCTTCTCTGTCTCTATCGTCTCTGTCCTTCACTGTCTGTCTTTCTCTCTCCTTGACTTGTATCTATGTTTCCTTACAGGAGTTTATATCAAGGCAAGTGTCTTCCCAGCCTGAGCACTCGTTTTGGATAGGGCTTTCTCGCCATCGGACAGAAGAACCATGGCTCTGGGAGGATGGCTCCACGTTGCTGTCTCACCTGTAAGTATCCAGAGAGACAAAGCTTCATACCTTCTCTCGGAGAGGTAAGAGCATGTCAACAGCGAAGGATCCAATCTGTTGGCCATAATAAGGAAGAGAGAGAAAAAGAAACATGGTGATGGGAAGCCACACAGAGCCAGGAAAAAAAAAGTAAAACAAGAAGATAGAGGAGGACTTACAGGTCAAAAAGTGCCGAGTAGTCACTTCAAGATAGCAACACAAGGGGTCCCTCAGCTTTCTTACCAGGAGGGCATGTGTTTGAAGATTCCCAGGAAGGAGCACTCACTCAGTGTAAATCTGTGGTTAAGAGCAGGGCTTTGAAGTCAGCTTTCAACCTAAGTCTGGTCCTTTCGCTGTGTGGAACTGGATAAGTTGTTTAATCTTATCTGTGCTCCCTCTTTCCAAATCTGTAAAGGAGAATAAAAATAATTCCTACCTCTAAAGATTTCGAGATAAAGTAAAATCACTTGGCACAGTGTCTGGCACATGCTTTTTATCATGGGTTCAGATAGAGAAATTGTATAAGTAAGCAGCTTGTGGTTCAACATCCTGGGGATATAATTTTTCCCTGGTGGCTCGGATGGTAAAGAATCTACCTGCAGTGCAGGAGACCCAGGTTCTATCCCTGGGTGTGGAAGCTCCCTTGCAGAAGGAAATGGCAACCCACTCCAGTATTCTTGCTTGGGAAATTCCATGGACAGAGGATCCTGGTGGGCTACAGTCCACGGTGTGGCAGTCAGACATGACTAACACTGGCAACAACCCTCCACCTGGTGGCAAAATTGAGAAATGCACATTTCATTTTTTTTGTTTGTTTGGCAGTTTTATTTTTCATTTAATCCTGCACCAAAATAGTCCTTTGTTTTCCAGCTTCTGCTAGGTTTTCTGCTAAATTCTCATTTCATATGCATTTATTTCACAGTATTAAATTAAATAAATGGCAACCAACCAACAATTGATGGCATCTCGGAGTCAGTAAAAATATAGCCCTAGAAAACAATAGAGATCTATGCATTTTATTAGATTTTCCCCACAGATTCATGGTTTTCATTGCTTTTTATTCCTCTCTGCCTCTTCTACTTTCAGTTTGAATCATTTTTTAAATCTGAAGAATACATTTTGGTATTTCCTTTAGAGTTGAAGTTTTACAGTTGAATTCTCTGTGCTTGTCTAAAACTCTTTATTTCAACTTTTCTAAAAAATATTTTGAGTATAACATTAGAAATCTGTAGCCTTTTCCTCTCAGGCATTCAAAGATATTATTATAATGTATTCTATTTTTATTGTTGTTTTTGAAAGGTCAATTATTTGAAAGCAATATAAGTTTTATGTTTTTTTCAGCTTTGAAGTTTTCAGCCATACTTGCTTCAAATGTTGCTCTTTCCTGACTTTCTACCCTTCTTCTATAATTCCAATTAAATGTATTATAGACTCATTCACAATAAATATCCTATATATCTCATTTACTTTTTCCTATAGTTTTGTCTTTTTTCTTTAACCTATGTACTTGTCATACCTCTTTCAGTTTTGTTCTTTTTCCTCTTCTTCAGTTAAACTGCTGTTAAAAGCCCTAATTAAGCTTTTAGCTTTGTTTAATGAATTTTTAAGTTTTAAAATTTCTCAAATCTATCCAGTTGCAGTACATAATTCTTAGCTTTTCCAAAACATTCTCAATATTGTCTTTTAACTCCTGGAATACAATGTATAGTTGCTTTAATATTTGTGTTTGAAAACCCAGTGTTTTATACTCATGCGTATCTGTTTCTGTTATCTTTTCTTTTAATTAAAAATATTTATTTATTTGATTGGGTGGGATCTTTGTTGTGACCTGTGGGTTCTTTTTAGTTACAGTGTGCATGTGAACACTTAGTTGCTGCATGTGGGGGTCTAGTTTCTCAAACAGGAATCAAACCTGGGCTCCTTAGAGACCATGGAGGCTTAGCCACTGGACCACTGGGGAAGTCGCATTTTTCTTCTAATTTTTATTCATTTATTTATTTTTTTCTGTCTATGCCTGAATTGTTTTTGTTGTTGTTGTTAATGTGCTTAACATATCTTAAACTTTTGTAGAATTAATTTGAATTTCACAGAGTGGCTTTTCATTTGCTTCTGGCAAGCACTATTGGGTGTGAATAGTACAAACTGCTGAGTATGATCACACTTTGATTTTATACCACTGAACTATCTTGCTTTTGCCAAGCACATTGAATTTATGAACGAACGATCTTGACAAAATATGTATCTTATTTTTCTATAGTGCTTAACATATCTTAAACTTTTGTAGAATTAATTTGAATTTCACAGAGTGGCTTTTCATTTGCTTCTGGCAAGCACTATTGGGTGTGAATAGTACAAATGCTGAGTATGATCACACTTTGATTTTATACCACTGAACTATCTTGCTTTTGCCAAGCACATTGAATTTATGAACGAACGATCTTGACAAAATATGTATCTTATTTTTCTATAGCGCTTGTTTGTGTTGAGTTTCCATTTGCTATTTTAACAACTGACTAGTGGACTCCCTAAAGTTGTAAGAGTAGGTCCAAATTAACATTTCGATATGTAACTATTCTTCAGTGACAGTCATTTTAATCTGGCTCTGCACATTCTCCAAAATCTCTTAGATGTCAAAAAGATATTTTGGAGAAGAACACTGGCCAGAATTCTCCCTGAGGCTGGATCAAAGTTGTTTCATGACCTTGGCCTAATTATTTCAACAGAAGAATTTTTTTCAACCCTCCATCCTCAGGACCAAGAAGAGACAGATGTCGGGGATGAAGAGTACCGGACCTTAGCTTTTATACTGAGGCTCAGTAACGCCCTTTGAGCTTGACTAAATAACTAACACTTCTCCTTTAGGAAACTAAGGGCGGATAGAACAGAGCCACGCTTCTGTTTACTCACGGTAATTCTCATAAGTGAAGTTGCTCAGTCGTTCAGGACTCTTTGCAATCCCATGAACTCTAGCCTACCAGGTTCCTCCGTCCATGGCATTTTCCAGGCAAGAGTACTGAAGTGGGTTGACATTTCCATCTCCAAGAGCTCTTCCCAACCCAGGTATCAAACCCAGGTCTCCTGCATTGTGGGCAGACACTTTACCCTCTCAGCCACTGGGGAAGGCCAATTCTCATTGTCTATCATTATATTGGAATACAATACAACCTTCAGAATGCATTAAGAAACATAGGGTAGTTTGGGACTTCTCTGGTGGTCCAGTGGCTAAGACTCTACATTCCCAGTGCAAAAGACCTGGGTTCAATTCCTGGTCAGAGAAATAGATATATCTCAACTAAGACTTCACATGTTGCAACCAAAGATGCTGTATGCCACAACTAAGACTCGGAGAAGCCAAATAAATAAAATAATAAATATTTTAGAGTAGTAGTATGCTTGTACTAATTATCATATTGCATTTTATTTTAACAGGTTTCAAATCAGAAGTACAGTCACCGAAAAAGACTCATTTCACAACTGTGTATGGATCCATGTGTCAGACGTTTACGACCAGCTTTGTAGTGTGCTTTCATACAGTATTTGTGAGAAGAAGTTGTCAGTATAATGGTGGAGGAGCAGAGAGATGTGTGTAAGATACTAAGGAGGGTATAAATCCAAACAGAAAAGAGACATATTTGAGGTCAAAATAATTGCTGAAAAAAATATCAAGAGAGCTCAGCCAACTTCAATCTTAGCTGAGAAACAGGATGGAAGGCTGTGATTTCCATGCCCCCCAAGTCTATCCGGTAATCAGTATTGTGTTCTAATTACTAGAGTCCTAGAGATGGAGTCAGAACACCTGACCTTGAATTTTCATTCTATCAATGGTAGAATTTTCATTCTGCCATTCTGTTTATCTGGGATTAGCTGTGAATTCTTGGTGTTTCAGGAGATGTTAATTTCTGACTATACCAGAGTTGTATTTTGTCCTAAAAAGTGTCACTGGAGTTCATGAGATGTGTTTCCACTACTTATTCTTCCACTTTTAGCAGTGTATCAGACCCAGATAGAAATATATTTTGAATAGCTAAATGAAAAAATGAAAAAAAAAAGCTTTACTAAAATCAGAGCCAAGGTCTCATGGTCATGATTATGATCAAAAGCATCATAAAAACCATTAGTTGCATTGTTTTTTCCTTAGTTCAATAACCGAGATAATATGTCTGCCATATCTCTAAGAGAATCTTGTATAATGTGAAATTGTAGGGAATCTGCTTTGTTAAGAAAGATTTCTCTTTTTAAATACTATCAATCAAAAAAGATCTGATTAATAAATATAAAAAAGTAAGCTGTCCCATTGGCTACGGTATTAACATTTGGTAGTGTAAAACGTTTTATTATTTTTATGATGACTGTTTTGCAGTTTTCAGCAATTCCTCAGAAATTACTGTAAAAGGTATTATTGGAACATAAATAAGTTTCCTCTTATGATGATTTGTCTCTTTCTTATTTTCTTTTAAACTTTCCCATTGGTGTTATTTATATTTCCAGTGGGGATTTCCATAATTACTGGAGAGATATTCTAGTGTTTATTAATATGTGAACAGAAACTGTGTCAAGTCCAGTGAATTTTTCACTTTCAAATTATTACTGTTATGCGATTTCACTTTAATAAAAATGTTAATTAAAGAATCTTTGGCATTTAAATTATGTGACATGTGTAATTAACACTATTATTGTTTGCTTTTTCCTCCAAAATGACGATGAATTTGGCACTAGGGAGGAAGTAGTACAGTAGGTAGTTTTGGGCTGAAGAATAAATTGTAAATCTTAAATATTTAAAAATCTAAGAGAAGGAGAAAACATTTTCGTGAAGTGACTTATTACTTTTCTAATATACTAACTGAGGTTGTCACTATCTAGAAAAAAAATGTGAAAATGAAAAGAATTATTAAGCTTTATTGAGCTTAGGTGGCCATGTCTTCTTACGTCTTTTGTCTTATACATAGACTTTATATATATATATATTCAGTCCAGAGACTGAATATTTAATGCATCAAAATATTAAATAAAAATAACTGAGTATTACTCTAAATTAAATCTAAAGTGGGATTTTGAAAAGATGCCATGTATTTTAATTTTGTTTTTGGTTTAATTTTTTTCTCCTGTACCCTTAAAATGGGATGCATGAGTTGAAGAAATCACGATAAGCAAAGAAAACAGTTCTGGATGCTGAATGTTCAGCTGTACTTATCTAGAACAGATGGGCTAGGCAACAATAACCTATAAGTGAAAACTGAAAGCATAATTTTAACAAGAACTGAGGCTGTCTAAAATATGCCTTACATTCCTTGTTACTGTTACAGCCAATGTGGAATCGTGCATGAGAATGAACAGAAAACATCCACACTTTTCCAAGTGACAGAAAAGTGAAAAGAGCAGCTAGTAGATTTTATGTCTCAAGGATAATTCATGATGAGGAATGATCATGCTACAGAAAACACTTACCTCTTCAAGGATCGCTATCTCTTCTTGCCTCAGTTATTGCAATAATTTTCAAAGTAGTCTTCTAACACCTACAAAGCACTTGTTCAGTCGCTAAGTCGTGTCTGACGCTTCGCAATCCCGTAGACTGCAGCACGCCTGGCCTCCCTGTCTTTCACCATCTCCCAGAATTTGCTCAAATTCATGTCCATCGAGTTAGTGATATCATCCAATCATCCTTTTCTTTTGCCTACAATCTTTCCCAGCAGGGATGTTTTCTAATGAGTGGGCTCTTCGCATCAGGTGGCCAAAATATTGGAGTTTCAGTTTACACAAGTCATACTGGCCCTCTACTAAAACTCTCCTTGACTTCCCACATATCTCAATTTAAAAAAAGAAAAAATCTAACCAAAAAACTAAGGACCTTTACAATTGTATGTTGACCAAGACAATTGCTGGCCAGTATAGCATGCCATAATCTTGAATGAGAGTGTTAGTCTCCCAATCATATTTGACTTTTTGCAGCCCCATGGACAATAGTCTGACAGACTCCTCTGTCCATAGAATTATCCAGGCAAGAATAATCTGATGTTCTTTGCTATTAAATCTTTATTGAGCTTAGGTGGCATGTCTTCTTATGTCTTTTGTCTTATATATAGATTTTATTTTTACCCACAGACAATCGGAGAAGGCAATGGCATCTCACTCCAGTACTCTTGCCTGGAAAATCCCATGGGCGGAGGAGCCTGGTAGGCTGCAGTCTGTGGGGTCGCGAAAAGTCAAATACGACTGAGCGACTTCACTTTCACTTTTCACTTTCATGCACTGGAGAAGGAAATGGCAACCCACTCCAGTGTTCTTGCCTGGAGAATCCCAGGACGGGAAGCCTGTTGGGCTGCCGTCTCTGGGGTTGCACAGAGTTGGACACGACTGAAGCGACTTAGCAGCAGCAGCAGCAGAGACTGAATATTTAATGCATCAAAATATTAAATAAAAATAACTGAGTATTACTCTAAAAAAATTTACTTTATAACAATGGTTTCCTTACAGTTTCTCAGTCACAGCCAGCATGCTTGCCTCTCAAGGCCTTTGAGATTCCTGGTCCCTTCACCTGAACTATTCTTACCCTAGATTTCTGCAGACTCTTTCAAATCTGTGTGCAAGTAACACACCTTAATGAGGCTGACTCTGACTACCTTGTTGAAAATTTCCAACTCCTTTCTGGGACATTCTATTTTCTTTTTAACATTTATTTATTTTGGCTATGCTGGGTCTTAGTTGTGGCTCTCAGGTCTTCATTGAGGCATGTGGGAAACTGACCAGGAATGGGACCCAGATCCTCTGAATTGGAAGCACATGGTTTCATCCACTAGAACACCAGGGAAGTCCCTGCAAGTTCTTAATCTTCCTCACTTTCTGTGTTTTTCCATAACTCTAATTATAGTATAATATATTCCACAGTTTACTTACTATCTTTCTTGTATAGCATCTGACTTCCTCCATATAATGTAGGCTCTAAAAGTACAGAGAGTTTTGTTTTCCACTGTTATGCCTCAGAATCTGAGAATAGAACCTACAATGAAGTAAGAATCTTTGTCATGGCTGAAAAAAAAATAACCATTTAAGCACAAGTAGTAAAAATGTTAATGTAGGTTCTTTGGTAAAAATTATTAAGGATCTCCTTGAATAACTAATTAGTGTTAGTTGCTCAGTCATATCTAACTCTTTGCCACCCTGGACTGTAGCCCACCAGGCTCCTCTGTCAATGGAATTCTCCAGGTAAGACTACTGGAGTGAACTGCCATTCCCTTCTTCAGGGGGATCTTCCGACAGAAGAATTGAACCTGGGCCTCCTGCACTGCAGGCAGATTCTTTACTGTCTGAGTCACCAGTGAAGCCCTTGAATAACTGAAGTTCAAGAAATAATTCTAATGACTATTTCATTAGAATCATAATTATCAGCATCCCCTAAATTGTAACATCTCAACTGTGACTATTTCTGATATTCTGTCGTCTTGCTTCATTTTCATATGTAGCTTCACTTACCTCTCCCTTCCTTTTTTTTTTTACTGTCTTTTCTCTTGTAACATTTTCTAATATTTACATTAGTTCAATGCAAATGGCCAGATACTTATTAATTTTCTGCTTCTTACAGGGCATTATGCAAAGGAAAGTTCTCTTTAGATCTGTTTAGATTTCTTTAATTTAAAATAACTTGATGAACAATACACAGCTGGAGACAAATAATGAATTCACAAGATATGTTTCCTGGCTGTCCCAGCCCAATTGTCTTCCACTCTCCTCTGTATTTAGTATGTTTGATTTAACCAAGTTTTTTTCCCCCAAAATACAGAAAAGCATTGGTAGAATAATGTAATTCTATTGTACTTATTTGGGAAAACAATTTGGATATTATCTAAAGCAATCTTCTTGTTTCCTTCTCAGCTTAGTAAATATAGGCAAAAAAAAAAAAAAGGTTACCTGACTTTCTAAAGTCATAGGTAGTAACTGACCTAAAATTTCTGACTTCCTGTAAAATATGTGAATGTTCAAGATCATCAGGTACCAAATGTGTAATTATATAATAAAACCTTTAATTGAGTCCATATACTGTATATAAGGGCTTCCCTCGTGGCTCAGCTGGTAAATAATCCACCTGCAGTGTGGGAGACCTGGGTTTGATCTCTGGTTTGGGAAGATCCCCTGGAGAGGGGAAAGGCTACCCACTTCATTATTATGACCTAGAGAGTTCCACAGATTGTACAGTCCATTGGGTTTCAAAGGGTCAGGCAGGACTGAGCAACTTTCCCTTCCACTGTATGCTATGAAGAAAGATCATTGAACTGACTACTACAACAGAGTATTTTTAAAGCTCACCAGCGATGTCTTTAGAGTAATCGCTTCATCTGACTGGACTTAAATCTCCCTTTTTGTAAAACGAAAGTGGAAGACTTCCACTTCCCAATTTAAGTGGAAGTCAATCTCCATCTTTTTTCTCTAACGCTAACCCTGCAAAGCAGATTGGAAGGAGAAGTTTTGAGATTAGTGCCACGTTAAATTCATAGGGCTTCTCTGGTGGCACAGATGGTAAAAAATCTGCCTGCCAATGCAGGAGACACGCGTTTGATCTCTGGGCCAAGAAGATCCTCTGGAGAAGGAAATGGCAACCTACTCCAGGTTCTTCCCTGGGAAATCCCATGGACAGAGAAGGCTGGTGGGCTTCAGTCCACAGGGATGCAACAGCAACTAAAACAGCAACAACGAAAGGACCCTCCTAGGCTGACATTTGCTGTATTTGGTGCTTTACCGTGTAAAGCCTATAGGGTGAAGTCTGCCCATTTTCCATGTATACACTTGTTCCCACACTAACTGTTTTGGCACCAGAGACCAATTTTGTGGAAGATAATTTTTCCATGAACCAGAGGTGGAGGGGGTAGTTCAGGATGATTCAAGTGCAATCTTCCCTGGGAAATCCCATGGACAGAGAAGGCTGGTGGGCTTCAGTCCACAGGGATGCAACAGCAACTAAAACAGCAACAACGAAAGGACCCTCCTAGGCTGACATTTGCTGTATTTGGTGCTTTACCGTGTAAAGCCTATAGGGTGAAGTCTGCCCATTTTCCATGTATTCACTTGTTCCCACACTAACTGTTTTGGCACCAGAGACCAATTTTGTGGAAGATAATTTTTCCATGAACCAGAGGTGGAGGGGGTAGTTTCAGGATGATTCAAGTGCATTACGTTTCTTGTGCACTTTATTGATTTTTAAAAATCGTTTTACTATTTTCTTTCTTTTTTTCTTTTCTAAATTATGAAAATATGATAACACATTTACAGTAGACTTGGAAAATATAAAACAAGGTTATATATAGCAATTATTTTTAAGTAGATAAATTAAGAGTTTTAGTTGGAGTTTCAATATCAAACTCTCAAAAATTAATAGCATGAATATACAGAGAAGTAGAAGGATATAGTCGGAGAAGGCAATGCCACCCCACTCCAGTACTGTTGCCTGGAAAATCCCATGGGCAGAGGAGCCTGGTAGGCTGCGGTCTATGGGGTCACACAGAGTCGGACACGACTGAAGTGACTTAGCAGTAGCAGTAGCAAAAGGATATAGTAAACCTGAAAAACACTTTATGAACCAATTCAGCATAATTAAGATTTATATAATTTTTACACAACAGTAGGATACAAATGCTATTCAAGTTCCCATAGACAATAAACTGAGAGATACTGGAACATATCTAGGGATCTAAGATCAGGTGTGTACTTTATTTCTAACCTAATGCCAAGGCTGATCTGACAGCAGGTACCAGTCCATGCCCACAGGTTGGGTACCCTGCTTTACCTTATGCCCTCGAAGAAAGGAAGAGGTCAGTCCAAAAATTTCTTTTTACAAAGGCACAGGCAGACTAAACTAGATCTGAGTAACTCAGGGAGTGTGTGATGGATAAAAGCCCTGTGAGGTCCCTCTGGGATTATTGCTGGGAACCTTCCTCTGGCGATTGTAAATCCTTGCCGTTTTTTAAGGTTGCAGTTACACAGGAAGTACTGACAATAAACAAAAGAGAGCCGAGAAGGGCAACCCCTCGGATGATTGTTCAGACGGAGACCGCCCAAATAGAAAACACACGCTGTTTCCACTCGGCCTGACGGCCTGACGGATTTGGCAATCAGAGTTCAAGTTCACAGGACAGGGGCCGGGCCTCCCGTGGCAGGAACTGGAGTCGGAGGCTTCCCCTACTACTTGCTCAGGGAGGAGAACCTCAGGCATGCCTTTCAGTGCCTCGGTCTCTGAACTGTCTCACTTGGGGAAATCCAGCCACAGCCCACGGTCACCCGTGCAGGAATCCAGATGCTGGCCAAGTACAGCAGCACGCGGGACATGCTGGATGCTGATGGAGACACCACGATGAGCCTGCATTCGCAAGCCTCTGCTACATCCCAGCGGCCAGAGCGTGGCCATACAGGTACCCGCAGCCCAAGGTGGTCAGACCCTTGAGAAATGCAGGAGGTGAGCTAGGGTACCAGCTTCCTAGCCTAGGAGGGTACGAAGTGGAGGAAAGAGAGAAAATGTTTCTGTGATTTACAGTGATGCATATCTGTGCTCTTCACTACAACTTGTAGGCTGCATATATGAGCACGTGAAAAAATTAAACAGTATATCCACAGAGGTTTTTCTAAGAATTGTCTCTGGCAGAGTGGTTTGCATTTGAGGCTGTGTTACTTTTACCATTTTGTGTAGCAGTCAGGCAAACGTGAGATTGAATGGACAGTTCGAGGAATGTCTTTTCTCCTTCCTGTGTTCAGATCCAGTGCTGTTTTACTTACCATCTGTAATCTGATCTGGAAATTCAGATTGATAAAGGCTACCTTTCTGCTAGTTTTGAACTCATGGCTTTAGAGAGGCGTTTCCAAGCGGATACGCCAACTCTGATAATTTGTTGGAATAATTCTGCTTCGTGAAGTTGTGAGACCTAGGGAGAGTCATGCCAACGTCAGGGGTTTGGTTTTATTATCTGTGAAATGAGAGGGAATCAAAACAAATGCTTTCTAACATCCATTCACCTTTGAAATTCCTGATTTGGTGATATAAATAATGGCTGCAGTTGCAATTGCATCCCATCTCATTCCCTTTTGTTTTCTTGACTCCTAAAATATTATTGAAATGATTGGATTAAAATGTGGAAGTAATTTTAGTCATATCTTATGCTATTTCTGATAGTTCACCTTTTTGCATAATGTATATATATATATATTTATATTTGCATTTACACAAAACTGTATATACATATGGGCCTCCCAAGTGGCTCTAGTGGTAAAGAACCTATCAATGCAGGAGACGTAAGATGTGGGTTCAATCCCCTGGGTTGGGAAGATCACTTGGAGAAGGAAATGGCAACCCACTTCAGTGTCCTTGCCTGGAGATTCCCATGGACAGAGGAGTCTGGCAGGCTACAGTCCACGCAGTCACACAAAGTCAGACACAACTGAAGCGGCTTAGCATGCACACATTTATACATATACGTTTTTCTCAGTCCAGAGAAGAAGGATTCTATTTCCTAGAAAATTCAGACAATCCAAGGCAGAAATGTGACCTGCATTTTGGTAAAAAGATCTCAAACTGTAGGCTCTGATACCACAAGGTGTTATTTAGTCGCTCACTTGGACCCGACTCCTTTGCCAATCCCTTGGACTCGAGCCTGCCAGGCTCTTCTGTCTATGGGATTTTCCAGGCAAAAATACTGGAGTGGTTTGCCATTTCCTTCTCCAAGGGATCTTCCTGACCTAGGGTTTAAATCCATGTCTCCTGCCTTCGTAGGTGGTTTCTTTACCACTGTGCCACCTGGGATTCTCGTGGCAGCTTTTTAGATTTAATTCATTGATTTATTTATACTAATGTATCTAGTTTCTGGTACTAGATCCTGGAAGTTTTCAGCCTCCTTGACATGAAACAAACTGAGATGTCAGATTCTGTAGCCACCGGATATGTGTAATAGGATATGGTATATTCCTCTAACAAATCCTGTGAAGAGTCAGCTCTCAGGACTGTGGTTTCAAGTAGCTTATATACAGCTTCACTTCCACCTTTGACTAGAGCCGGAATTAGCACAAGGCTTAGTGATCAGCATGATCAGGAACAGGGTGTACCAGTAAGTTCTGCTGAGGTTAGAGGGTGGAGAGAGGGGTGGAGCAGGATAAAACACCAACTGAAACATCTGGCAACCTTTTTGTAAGAATGGCAATTGGAGCAGGAGGAGTGGAGGTCAAAATGTCTTGAAGGCAAACATCTGCTAATAATTGTCTTACCCTACATGTCTGATATTTTGTTTCCATCTCATGATAATGCAAGTATTTAGAGGACTGTCACAATAGACGCCTCATTATTTGTTAGAAAAACAGATCTGATATCATTTTGCTGCTAAAAATAATAGCAACAGCTACTCCGGGAGTTTTTCAGCAATGCAGAAGATTCAGATTCAGTTTAAGATTGTGACACAATTATGCCTGGGAAAATTTAGTATTTTCTTTAGAATAAATAAAAATAAAGTGTACAAATTCAACTTATTTTTTAGTTTTTAATTTTTGATATAAAATTTACCTTTGTGCTTAAAACATGCCAAATAATTCAAAGGAGACAAAATAAAAATGAAAGGCAACACTCTCAGACCTCCTTTCCCTAAACTTATGCTTGAGGTCCGTGTCATGCCAGGCATGTTGCAAAATATTGAGGATATAATTTCAAATGTGATATGATTCCTGCTTATGAGGAAATTTAAAGAATAAGAAAGTTGTTAAGTGAACAGCAAGTGTGATGTAGTGCTGTGATGGGGCATGCTCTCCTAGAGGAATTGGTCATTTCTGTCTGGTAAGGGTAGAGATCAGGAAAGATTTGAAAGAGGGAGTGACCATTGAGTGGACTTAACTTTAAGATGTTTCTTGTGATATGGGAGCAGAAATGGGAGGGTTTAAGGGGCTGGGGTTACTAAGGCAGCCAGCCACGTAAGAGGAAAGCCATGGCAGTCTTATGTAATTGCATCACAGAGAACAAAATATATTATGGCTGAAGGGTAGAGTTGGAGGGGGATGTTTTGAAGGAATATGAAGCTGAATGAGCTAATACCGAGCCTTTACTTTAGGCTGAGCAGGAGATCAGAAGAACCTGAGCTAAAGCAGTGTGGGAATGAGGAAGAGGAATTAGATATGAAAGATATTGACAAGTGAGTGTTTCAAGTATTGGTGACCGGTTACAAAGGGGGAAGGCAAGGAGCAGGAGAGCATAGGTTGACTGGGTTTCATCTGATGTCATGTAGATGGTGCTCCCATCAACTAAGAAAGCTACAGGAGGGCTAGGAAAGATGGTGGATTCAGTGTGAGTGTGACATGCTTGTAAGAAGGCACAAGCAGTTGGAGTTGCCTAAAGGCACTTGTATGTATCGCATGTGGGTCTGAGCTAACGATTCTGAGCTAAGCGTATGAAGTGAAGTGAAAATGGCTCAGCCGTGTCCGACTCTTTGTGATCCCAAGGACTATATAGTCCATGGAATTCTCCAGGCCAGAACACTGGAGTGGGTAGCCTTTCGCTTCTCCAGGGGATCTTGGATTCTTTCCCAGATGAGCCACAAGGGAAGCCCATAGGCTTGGCCAAAAAGGGGGTCATTTGAGTTCTTCCATAAGATGTTACAGAAAAACTCAAATATTTTGGCCAACCCAACACACATGAGAATTGATGGCTTATAGGTAGGGATAAAACTTTCTGAGTGAGATCACTGAGGAATGTAAAATGAAAACAAAGTAAGACAAAACACAGGAGAAGAATGCCAAGGAGAGAATCTTGGGGAATATAATTGAAGGGCAGGCTGAGAAGGAGGCCCAGTAGGACCCACTAACAATGAGTGATAGTAATGGATGTGGAGCAGGAGAGAGAGGCTTCTAGGAAGCCAAGAGACACTAACTTTGAGAGAAATAGAAAAGCCAATGGTAATAAATAGCAAATTTTAAAAATAATAATATGGGAGAGAGTTCAAGCAAGAGGACGGTTAAAAACAATTTATTATAAATAGGAAGCAAAATGGATTATTGGTCATTTTTCATAGCAGGGGTTTGAAAGGAGCTAGTAGTTAAGAAATAAAATACATAATTTAAATAATTTTCTCTTCATTCCTCTCCCCACCCCCGCCTCCCTTTCTGTCTTGTTTTTTGAGGAGCCTGGCTGTGAAGAGAAAAGGTAAAATGTTAGAGCCAATGTGTTGTGGGGTTGTATGAGTGCTTTCTAAAATTATTTTTTACAGTGTAGGAGATTCTAACTCAATTGTAGATTGGAAAGAGGTGCAACTACAGCACTTCACAGTAATAACGTACCAGAGAGAGAGAATGAAATAACTATGGGTCAGATTTCCTGTCTAAATATAGCCTTATCAAAAAATATGAAACCGTATTTGTGTTTAAGGGGAAAATACTAGTAAGAAGAGAATCTTAAATCCAAGTTCCATTTTTCCCTTACTCATATTAATTATAACATTTTTGAATTTTTCCAAGATCTTTAGCTTCATTTCCTAAATCACAGCACAAACCCTTCATTCAAGAGACGTGGCAGAGGACCTCTCTGGCAGTCCAGTGGTTAAGACTCCACTCTTCCAATGCAGGGTGCTTGGGTTCCATCCCTGCTTGAGGAACTAAGATCCCATATGCTCTGCAGCCTCCCCCTCCCTTCCCCCCGCAAAAAAGCGAAGAGGTCCATGATAACATAAATAAAAGAAAAAACTGTATAGGAAAAGAGTCATGGCATAAACCACTTCTAATTGTATCAACACATCTTTAATTCATGCCTACTAAAAGTCAAACATTATGGTAGGCACAGGGGAGGCTTTATTTTTAGGTGCTTGGAGGAGTGGAAGGAATGATCATAATTGCTGATTAAAAGAGCATGTCATGTACTGCTATTGAACATATGTAGGAAATCACAGACGCAAAGAGGAATGAATAAGTTACTGACAGTGTTTACACATGTGGGTATCTTTGAATGAGGTGATATTTGATTTAGTCTGTAAGTCTAAGTTCAGGTTTTCCAGGAAGAGCAACTCTGGCCCTGGGTGGCCTTTCCAGAGTGACGACCACATGTGGAGAGATAAAAGCACAAAGATAAGAGCTAGCTTGGTGCAGTGTATTCATGGATAAAAGAAGGAAGACAAAACTACAAAGAGAAGAGATGAAGCGCTGATGTCAGATTGGAATTTAGATTCAGACAATTGTGGGAAGCATCAGCAAAGTCAAACAGGATGGCAAGGTAGACTGTTGGTCTGAAGAATGTATGGTTCTCAAAGGGAAGGAGTGATGGGGGAGGGGTTGGGGCACCTGAGGCTGAAGAGTAGGAGGGGATGCTTTTATGCAGGACCTTTTATAGTGAGGAACATTTTAACCTTAGTGAAAGTGAAAGAATTCACTCAGCCGTGTCCGACTCTTTGCAACCTCGTGGACTGTAGCCCACCAAGCTCCTCCATCCATGGGATTCTCCAGGCAAGAATACTGGAGTGGGTTGCCATTTCCTCCGCCAAGGAATCTTCCCAACCCAGGGATCAAACTCAGGTCTCCTGCATTGCAGGCTGACGCTTTAACCTCTGAGCCACCAGGGAAGCTCATTTTAACCTTAAGGGAGACTTAAATTTAGTAAGCTCACCTTGGTGGTAGAGTAGATAATATATGAGTTTAAGGTGACTCATTAAGATATTCACAACACAGACGTGAAAAGTTACAAGTGGTGAAATGCTAGTGTTTCTGTAATTCCATATGGAGCTCCCTTATAAAGGCAAATATTAATGTGGGATTTGTTGAGAGGATTGGGAAATGATTTAAAATATTCAGGTCCTGGATTTCCCTGGTGATCCAGTGGTTAGGACTCTGTGCTTCCAGTTCTAGGGGACACAGGTTCAACCTCTGGTCAGGGAACTAGGATCGCACATGCGGCTCGGCCAATAAATAAATAACAAAATAAAATCACCTTTAAAAAATATTCAGCTCTAGAATGAATGCTTGGATAGCATATCTGGCTCCATCATTTATTAGCTGTACAACCGTAAGAAAATTAAGCAGCTCTTGGGCACTGCAGTTTTCTTATCCAAATAAAAGTTTAAAGTAGTGCCCTCTTGAATAATTATTGGGAGATTCAAATGAAATACTAAAACATATATAACACACTCTAAGTACTATTATCAGTAGCTGTGTATCCTTGCCTTACTGACCTCTAACTAATTAATTGCCTTACTAACTTCTCTAGGACTCAGCTGCCTATCTGTAACACTGAGATGATAATAGTATCTACCTCATAAAGTAGTTGTAAGGATGGATTATATTAATTCCTATATAGTATTTACCTCAGTAACTCAAGAAATGTTAGCAATTATCATTAATAGTAATGTTATTTTTGAAATATATTTCAGAAACAAAACTCGATTGGACATATAAATTGTTGTTTAGTGTTTAAGTCATGTCTGACTTTTGTGACCTCATGGACTGTAGCCCATCAAGCTCCTCTGTCCATGGCATTTCCCAGGCAAGAATACTGGAATGGGTTGACATTTCCTTCTCCGGGGGATCTTCCCAACCCAGGGATCGAACCTGCATCTTGTGCATTGTCAGGCGGGTTCTTTATCACTAAGCCACCTGGGAAGCCCCGTTTGCAATGTAAGTTTATGCAAATTATTTAAATACTTGTGTCTTTTCAAGCCTTTAGGACCCTTCTTATTTCAAAGGCATTTAAAACGTATTCAAAACTTGACCTTAGCACTACAGCCTTTTATAGCATGTTATAGTAAGAGGTTACAGGAAAGAGGTGTTGTTTTCTATATATATCTTATTATTCCTAGGGATGTTTGGTATCATTCCTTGGCCTGACCGCACCTTTTTCTAAACAAGCCTCAGGAGACAGCATCGGAGCTGTCTTCCAAAAAATAAAGCCAAGCTAAACCGATGCACCTCCAGGCAGCTTGTTTTCCTTATTTTAAGGTGGGAGTGGCCCCAGAGAGAGAGACTTCATTATGATCAGCGTGCTTGGAACAAAACTCGGGAAAATGAAATTCACAGAAAAAAAACATACCTAGAGGAAAAATAACTTCAAAGAAAAGGGTTAAGTAAAACTTTCAATACTATCGTCTCACCATCATGGAAGTCTGGTGTCCTAGTGCTGGGTCAGTTCTTCCCCCATAGCTCCTCCCTGTTACCCCAAGTAAGTAGGATATGTGATATATTTGATGGTAGGAAAGCCTGGTGTGCTGCAGTCCATGGGGTCACAAAGAGCTGGACATGACTAAACTGAATAGATAAGAGAGAAAAATAAAGCTACCATGGTGGTGGGTCTACATATATACTTGCCTCTGGAATCTAGAAACATCCATCCAGTTAATTTTCTTGAGCTACATAGGCTATATAGAACTTTAAAGAGACATAGGGTTTGCAGGAGAATGTTTAGCTTAAGCTGTATCTCTGATCTTACTCTTTCATGTTCTGCTGATTTGAGATATGCTTAAGGATGCTGTCATGAGTAGCTAGCAATTTCCAGAAAAATTTAGACCAAACCTGATAGACCAGCCACTTGAAAGAAACAGGAGAAAGCAAGTCTCTGCTATATCTGCTCATGCTTCAAAATGTCACTTAAGTCAGTGTCTAGAAACCAGTTTGGCCAGGAGATGAATTTAGCTGAGTCTGCCCTCTGCTAACAGAAATCTTGCTGAAAGTCAGTAGATTAAAAAAATAAAAAATCAACTTGTAAAGCTTAATGTTAGACAATGCTCTGTGCCTCTGTAAAAATGACATAGTTTAGATAATATTAGTTTTTCATAATTTCATCCTTCATGCATTTGCTCCTTCAAGTATGTGGTGGTGGTGGTTTCATCGCTAAGTCATGTCCGACTCTTGCGACCCCGTGGACTGTAGCCTGCTAGGCTCCTCTATCTAGGGGATTCTCCAGGCAAGAAAACTGGAGTGGGTTACCATTTCCTTCTCCAGGGAATCTTCCTGACCCAGGGATTGAACCTGGGTCTCCTGCACTACAGGCAGATTCCTTACAGACTGGGCTGTGTGGAAAGCCTTTCTGTGGCCAGGCACTGTTTTCAGGGCTGGCAATACACTGGTAAGCAAGAAAGACAAGAGCATTGTTTCTATTGTTTGTATTATCTTATTTATTTGGATGCTTCAAGTGTTAGTTGTGGCTCCCAGGCAACATGTAGGCTCTTACGCTGCAGTGCACGGACCCTCCGGTTGTGGCGCATAGACTCAGGAGTTGCAGCCCCCAGGCTTAATTGCTCTGCAGCACGTGGGATCCTAGTTCCCTGAACAGGGATCAAAACTGTGTGCCCTGTACTGCAAGGTGGATTCTTAACCATTGGACCACCAGGGAAGTCTCGACAAGATCACTGTTTTAATGGAATGTACTTTCAAGCAGAGGAAGTAGACAAAAGCAAAGAAAGGTGACGGAATATCACTTAGTAATTTTTTTTTTTTTGACGTACACTCATAATGGGATGATGTGCTAGAAATGAACTCCCAATGACATCTTACAAGGATGCACCATTTAAATGGGAAGCTGCATTGCAGGTAGGCTACTAGTAACCCACCTGAAGATTGATTAATACAGGAGTATAAACAGAGCTAATGCAAAGGTACTAAGACAGGGACCCAGGTTTGATCCCTGGGTCAGGAAGATTCCTTGGAGAAGGAAATGGCAACCCACTCCAGTACTCTTGCCTGGAGAATCCCATGGAGGGAGGAGCCCTTCTCATGCTAGGCTACAGTCCATAGGGTCACAAAGAGTCGGGCACGACTGAGCGACTTCACTATTCACTATAAGACAGGGACACAGTGGTTTGGATCAAGGATAAACAGAAGGTCACTGTGACTAGACTGAGTGAGAAGAGGATAGTCCAGAAATGGAGGAGAGACCTAGATAGGCTCCAGATGAAAAAGATGCTTGTAGAATTTTATTCTAAGTGCAATAAAGCTATTGGCAGGTGGTATTTTTTTTAAATTTATATTTATTTTGGCTGTGCTGGGTCTTCATCGCTGGGTGTTGGCTTTCTCTGATTGAACTGAACAGGGCCCACTCTCTAGTTGTGGTGCATGGGCTTTTCACTGTGGTAGACTCTTGTTGCAGAGCACAGGCTCCTGGGGCATGCCAGGCTTCAGTAGTTGCCACACTCTCAGGCTTAGTTGCCCCACTTACGTGGGATCTTCCTGGACCAAGGATCGAACCTGTGTCCTCTGCATTGGCAGACAGATTCTTAACCACTGGACCACCAGGGTATTCCCCCTATTGGCAGTTTTTAAGTTGAGAAGTACAATAATAAAATGCCCACTTTTTAAAAAGAGCCATCTATCTTTAGGAAAAGTGATAATGGATTTCGCCTAAAAATAATGCACACCACTGAAAGTTTTTTGAAAAGATATGATCAAGATATGATCATAAAATAAGATTCACATTTTAAAATATATCTATATCTGGATCCTGATTTTTACTCATTTTCCCTGTTTGGTGGTAAGTCTAAGAGGATACTGATCGTATTTTCTACTTCTGTACTATCTTTACTATTAACAATTATCATTCTTCATTTGGAAATAATCCATAGTACAAATCTCTATATCTGAAATTTATCATGCAAGGGACTTTGCTAAAGAGGAAATTAATTTATATGTCTTTAATCTTTCTGATTTTGAACCTAATTTGAATTCCCAATGAAGTGAAACTCACAGGTCACGAAGAGACCAGGGTTTGAGAGTTTAACTGCCCTTTAATTTTTGTCACAGTGCTAGAGGATACTTGCAGCTGACTGTGGGTCTTCCTGGTCAGATATTGCTAGTTATTCAGATTGATAGCTGACCTCACAAGGTGATGAGCTTATCCCTGACTCAGCAGAACCTATGCAATCACCAGAAGACAAGCTTGTGGGCTGTAGGCAAGGGAAAGATGCTGGCTAGAGCTTTGTTTTGTTTTTCTCATTCCTTAATGGGTACAAGGTTGAGATTACTTAAATACGTCATTGAAAAACTGATGATCATGTTGCATTTATCATCTATTTTTGGAACATAAGGACTTTCAACAAAGAAATTCCAAAATGAAACAGTAAAACAATAACTTCTCATTGTGTGTACCTGTGTCCAGTAGCTCAGTTGTGTCTGACTCTTTGCTGCCGTAAAGACTGTAGCCTGCCAGGCTTCTCAGCCCATGGCTTTTTCCAAGGAAAAATACTGGAGTAAGATGCCATTCCCACTTTTCTTGCATTGGCAGGAGGATTATTTACCAACAGTGCCCCATTACGATAGGCAATTTGCTTTTACGAAGTGGGAAAGGGAGTGTTTTCCAAAAGTAACAATACATTACTTCTTTTCTGATGATGTGAAAAATTGTTCTTTGTTAAGGCATTTTCGTGAGAGTCTTTTGCAACTTTAATTTTGACAAAAATATGGTTAACAGTAAATTGATTCAATGCAAAGTAGGACTGAGTAGAGGAGGAAGGTAGAAGTGAGCGGGGCTTATGAAAGAATCTTAGCAGAGATTAAGTCAGGCCTGGTCTGGAGCCTTGTTACTATTTCCCAGGACCAAGGGAATGGTATCTAGACCCTGAAACCTGTTAGAACCAACTCCTGCTACTCCCTTGCTACTGATGTAGATCCAAGAGGAATAAAAAGTGAAACCCTGTCTTTGCTTCTGTTCCCTGTCTTTGCAGAGCACCAGCGTCCTTCTTCTGCTTGGCGTCCAGTGGCCCTGATCCTGCTGACTCTCTGTTTGGTGCTGCTGATGGGCCTGGCAGCTCTAGGGCTTGTGTGTAAGTCCGCACTCTGACTTGGGGGAGGATCCTGGTTTCAAGGTTTGTTTAGGATGAGAAATACTTTTTTTTTTTTAACTTTGATTCTGGAGCCTGTGAATAAGTCCTTATTCGGATGAAACCCTGTAAATGATGAGTATAGTGGAAGAAGCATTAAAATGTGACAATCACTTTCCAGCTAAATGTTTACATTCTGTTTGAGATAAGGTTTTTGTCTGGGCTTCCCAGGTGGCTCAGAGGTTAAAGCATCTGCCTGCAATGTGGGAGACCTGGGTTTAATCCCTGGGTTGGGAAGATCCCCTGGAGAAGGAAATGGCAACCCATTTCAGTATTCTTGCCTGGAGAGTCCCATGGACAGAGGAGCTTGGTGGACTACAGTCCACAGGGTTGCGAAGAGTCGGACATGACTGAGCGACCTCACTCATTCACTCACTCACTCACATCAATATTTAACATCAGCACTTTTTAATGAATGTACACATCAGCTCTTTTCCATTTCACAAAAGACGGTAGCTACAGTGATTTTTGTTTCTGGCATTTATGACTCAGTGGGCCATGCAGAGGGAAAGGTTTAATTTATATCCAACCTCCTCAAGGTACAGAGAATAGACCAAGTCTTTAATCACTATAATATTTAATATTAAATATTATTTTTAAAAGGGAGGGCTTCCTTGGTGGCTCAGATAGTAAAAAATCAGCCTGCAATGCCAGAGACCTGGGTTTAGTCCCTGGAGAAGGGAATGGCAACCTATTTCCAAGAATATTTCAGTATTCTTTCCTGGAAAATTCCATGGACAGAGGAGCCTGGCAGGCTACAGTCCATGGAGTTGCAAAGAGTCAGACACGACTGAGCGACTAATACACACTCATCCTCATACACACACACACTATTGTAATAAAGAAGCCCAAGAAGTTATAGAATCATTTTGCAGAGACTTGTGGAAATCAAATAAAGAAGAATTCATGTATAAAAGTCTTTAATTTTCAAACTAGTAAGAATTAAGCTTAAAACTCAAAAAAGAAAGGGGATAAATTTATTTCAACAGATGGGATCCTTTAACAATGTGTCCTGAACAGTTGAAGAAAATTGTTAACAGTAAAAGCAGGTTTTAATGTCAAAAATTGCGTTTTTATAGGAAATTTTAGAACTCGTTGTAATCTTAAATTAAAAAAATTTTTTTTAAGTGTATCTTAATGTTTCTACCCTGGCTCCCCAATTTTGATATAACTGTTGTTTTGCAGGCAATATTCTTTTCAGTGATATAAAGTGACTCTCATGATTCATGGAGGATGTTTCTACCCAGATTTAGAAACTTGGAATTTAAAGCTAAGTTGAAATTTTCTAGTCTAGTGATATTGAGAAAAGTACTTGTTCTCACTGAACCCAATTTACAAAGCTATGAAATATAGAAATGATAATATTACTATGAATGTGAAAAAATATATGGTATATTGACAATACTCAATATAATGATTAATAGATAAATGATTTATACTTTTAGGTTGAGTAATGGTTTGACAGTACACACAGAAAGATTTATTGAACAGTAAATATGTTTAAGAAATTTATCCCTGAACCTGTGAATAGCTATTGTAACTCTACATTTTCAGATAAGGAAATAGAAAAATTCATTTGCCCAGGGAAATGCAATTTATTATAGACTAGAGTCCAAACTTGAATGTAAGAAGTATGAGATCTCCGAGCCTGGGATCTCAAACAACGTGCTATTTTGTTTTCCCCAAGTGTAGACAATAGAAATAAAAGTGAAGAAATATGCTGACCAGCCTCACTTGGTAATTTGGTTTAGTTTTTCAGTTCTACCAGCTCTCTAACACTCAGCAAGACAGCATTTTGCAAAAGGAGGAAAAATTGGGGAATCTCTCCCGACAGCTGCAATCTCTCCGAAGCCAAAACAGGAAACTTGCAGAAACTCTGTATCATGTGGCTGAGAAACTCTGCCGTGAGCTCTACAACAAAACTGGAGGTGAGTCCTGATCACTGAGCTTCTCCCTGTTCTCAGCACATCTGTCCATGCAGAGCTGATTCTCCCATCAGTGTACCTGGAAACCGTGTATTATCCAGCGAGTCATCTGGCAAACTTAATACAGGGTTTGAATAGCCAGGTCATCCCCAGTTATCGAGATCATGTAGTTCAACTGTGTCTGCAGTACAGGATGGGATTCATCAAGTTCAGACATTTTAAAATAATAAGTACAATTAACTTTGAATAACCAAAATAATACAAGTAAATAAAATACAGGATTGCCTTATGAAATATTTCAAATAGAAAAATACAAACAAGAATATAATAACCATTTGCATGTTGACCTCAGATTTTAAGATGTCAACATTTTGATGTTGGATTGCTTTTAAAATAAAGATATTTTTGTGGAATGATGGGATTTTCATCTCACTGCATACCCACAAGGGACTTGGTTTCAGATACCCAGCTCTTAAAGGCCCAGGACCATGTGCCCACATAGGTGTTAGACCACGGCTCTGAGAGCCTAGTTCTTGCATTTAACTACCCAGTCAGTCCATCTCACCCTTGGTCTGTGCATTTACTTCTCTGACTTTGATGTCCCTCTTAACTTCGGACTTATGGAGATTTGCTGGTTTAATTTATGCTTGGCTTAGTATTTATGTGGTCTTTTTCTAAAATTTTATTTACTTATATTTGAGTGAGAAAATAATCCATGTCCTATTGCTATATGTTTCACTAAAAAAATCCTTGTACTACTGTATAAGAGGATATTGGGGAAGAAAATTATAGAAACATCAATGGTTTCTCAAATCCAATGCATATTGAGTTTCTGAACAGATGAAAAGGTTCTTTATGAAACTGAATACACTTTTTTTGTCCTGAACTACACAGAGCAAGAAATGTGAAGTTCTAACCACTTATAACTATAGTCCATTGCCCATGAAAGCAGATCACGTCTGTTCTAACGCCCACTGTATTGTTTTTGTTCCTGCTGTAAACCCAACTATAATTCCTGGCGTACAGTGAATATTCAGTACACATTTGTAATTATCATTGCCTGGGCAATTAAATATCTAAGAGAGAGAAAGAGTCAATTGTTTCTTGGGTTATCAAAGATTATGTGATTTTAAAAGAAGGAAGACAGGGTAGAAAATAACTTACTAAATATGGTTTCTTTTCAAGAACACAGATGCAGCCCTTGCCCAGAAAAATGGAAATGGCATGGGGACAAATGCTACCAATTCTATAAAGAAAGTAAGAGTTGGCAGGGCTGCGAATATTTCTGCATTGCTGAGAACTCGACTATGCTGAAGATAAACACACAGGAAGTGCTGGTAAGGTCCTGAGGCTTGGTGACTGTTTGACGTATTCTCAGAAAGAGGTATTGGGATTGACATATACATACCGTTATATATAAAATAAATAACATATACACACTGTTATATATAAAAATCCTCTATAGCACAGGGAACTCTATTTGGTACTCTGTAATGTCCTATATGGGAAAAGAAACTTAAAAAAAAAAAAGTGGATATATGTATAACTGATTCACTTTGCTGTACACCTGAAACCAACACAATATTGTAAATCAACTATACTCCAATAAAAGTTAATTTAATAATAAGATTCTAAGCAATCAAAGGCCACAGACTCTCTCATTTACTGTAATCAAGGCTTAATCTTATTTTTATTGCTTTGAGTGATCCCCTGTGGTCATCATTTGTAGAACGATCTCCACAAATATCCACTCCTTAGAAACATGAAAGAAAGCCTTTCAAATTCACCATCAGTCAGGACTCAAATAAAGAATGTCTCAATTTCTTAACCTCCTTTGGCTTATGTAAGAAGGGAGCAATATTGGTGCCACACCAGGGGAAAGAAACTAGCATTTCCTGAGTTTCTGTGAAAGTGGCAAAACTTTTGATCGAAAACCATGTAATTAGATCATAATCTGCAAATAAATATCTTGCCTTGTGGAAGTTTATAACCCTAACATAGAGTGGTCAAGGAAAACAAGAAAATAAAATTGGCATTTATTGATAGGTACATACAATTCAAATTCACTATTAAAATGCTGTGTTTGTTCCCTTTTCTTTTACATTTGTTATTGACTTTGAATTAAATTCCTCAAGCAGTATGACCATTATTTATCTACCATTGTTTCAGCAGGGGTCATGGCACAGAGTAGTTTATCAACAGTTATTTAATTAAGATTAAAACTCAACTAAGTCTGCAGACTCTTAACATCTTTCTGTAAACTTGTCTTTGTGCATCATGCTCTGTTGTGTCTGACTCTTTGCGATCCCAAGGACTGTAGCCCGCCAGGCTCCTCTGTCCATGGGATTTTCTAGGCAAGAAGACTGGAATGGATTGCCATATCCTTCTCTAGGGGATCTTCCCGACCCAGGGATTGAACTCTGGTCTCCTCCCACATTGCAGGCGGATTCTTCACCTGCTGAGCCGTCGGGGAAGAACATCTTTCTAGTTGCATCTTAATTCCTTTCCACTTCCTGAAATCTATGATGAATGAAACTCTGCAGTCTCTCTCATCTACTAAAATAATCTTTTTCATCCATTCTTGATGGCTTAGTTTAGACAGAAAATGAGGTAATTCATTTGGCCAAGCCAGTGTAACCTGGCATAAACTCTGTTAATTTTTCTTTTTCTCTTCGTTTTCTCCACGTCCAGCATATAGAGGATTCAGATATACCACTGAAGAGCACTATATTCATTGGTTGGAAATATTATTATGAAAGTTATATAGTAATTTTCTCTCATGTACTTTGTATATTTATATATATTTAAATCACTTTCATATGATTTATTTATAACATTAAAGGGTCACGATTTATTTGGTGATAATATTTTCAGCTACAGTTCCCTTGATATGCCTGTTTTATGACTGTCACTTAGCAATAGCTTCATTTATATTTGTGATAAACTTTTATTGAACCATTATGTGCCATTAATTATCTGAGGGGTTAAGGATGTGAAAATAAATCAAATGAAGTCTATATCCTTAAGGAATTCATAGTATTGTGGAAAAGAAAGACATAAAAATGTATAATTATAACAGATTTTGATAAATTTCATGTTAAAGAATGAGAATAGATATAGATGAGAACGAGAAAAGAGGGAAATAATCAATATGGACAGTAAAAAAGGAATTCTATATATAAATACACAAAAATGTATATACAAATATATGAAACATTTTTCTTCTTCATCTTCATCTGAGATATAAATCCTCCTTATAAATTCCTCTTTTACCTATACATATATATATTTTTTGCATTATTCTTTTCTCCTTCCTGGTCCGTCCCTGTCACATATATTTGGGAGGATTCTTCACATTCTTGCACTTTTCCTTCTAGATTCTTTCATTTCCCAAATGTCTCCAAATCTGTCTCCTACATTTTTTTATATCAATCTTATTTAATCCTGTGAATTGAAAATAGTGGATCATTTCTAAATCTTGGCTGATGTGTTTCTTGGTTTTAGCACATCAGTATCCAGTCCATGCTTACTAA
The DNA here is from genome assembly GCA_006408675.1 of Madoqua kirkii. Classification (NCBI taxonomy): domain Eukaryota; kingdom Metazoa; phylum Chordata; class Mammalia; order Artiodactyla; family Bovidae; genus Madoqua; species Madoqua kirkii. The sequence goes on from SJYC01138924.1 coordinate 31,689, forward strand.
GACAAAATAATTCTTCAGCGTGGGCAAATCAGCTGACTTTAGGATGCACACTACTTTTTGTAAATGTCCTATTCATTACGTGGGCAGGACTCATGTGTTGTTCCTGTATTAAAATGCAATCCAGCTCATATCTACGCATTTCCATGTCTATATTATAACATCTCTAAAGCTGAAGGTCTTCTTGTGTGCCTTTCACAGGAGTTTGCCATGCCTCAGAGCTACTCTGAGTTTTTCTACTCTTATTGGACAGGGCTATCCCGCAACGGCAGCAGCAAGGCCTGGCTGTGGATGGATGGAACCCCTTACTCCTCCGAACTGTAAGCCTTTAGCACGTTACATGGGAAAAGCATTTAATAGATTTTTCTTAAGTGACAAGATCCTGTGTAGGAGGACATCAAAGATACATACAGAATATAGTCCTTACTGTCAGAATGGCTCGTAAATCAGTGAGAGAGACCAATGGGAGTCATTGATAGAGAGCAAAAAAGAGAGAGAGAGAGGAAGCTCTGCTGTAGATGAATAAACTGAAGCCCAGGTTATAATGGTGACCTGTGTAAGGTCACACAACTCTATAACTTGTCAATACCTAGAGATAAAGAAAAACCTTAGATCTCTTGGTTTTCTGTGCAATGAAATGGGGAACACATTTTCAAAATAAAGTCTCTGAGGATTTACAATATAAATAATTATATTATCAAAAATTGGCTTAACTTATATGTGCATTTAGATAGGAATGAATATGGTATATTCTTCGAGATTGGTAAATGTAATACGTATATCATCAAAATATATTACAAATATCATATGTCAATGCACATATGTGGAATCTAAAAAAATGGTACAGATGATCTTATTTGCAAAGCAGAAATAGACACACAGACATAGAAAACAAATATATGGATATCAAGGGGGAATGGGAGGGGTGAATTGGGATGAATTGAGAGGTTAGGATTGACATATATACACTATTGATACTAATGTATAAAATAGATAACTAATGAGAACCTAGTGTATAGCACAGGGAACTCTACTCAGTGCTCTGTGATGACTTAAATGATAAGGAAATCCAAAAAGAAATGATCTATGTATGCGTATAGCTGATTTGGGCTTCCCAGGTGGCTCAGTGGGTAAAGAACATGCCTGCCAATGCAGGAGATGTAAGACATGTGGGTTTGATTCCTGGGCTTGGAAGATCCCCTAAAGCAGGGCATGGCAACCCACTCCAGTATTCTCGCCTGGAGAATTCCATGGATGGCAGAGCCAGGCAGGCTACAGTCCATGGGGTTGCAAAAAGTTGGACACGACTGAAATGACTTAGCACACACACATGCATAGCTGATTCACTTCGCTGTACAGTAGAAACTAACACAGGTTGTAAAGCAACTTTACTCCAATAAAAATTAATTAAAAATATATAACAATTAATTTTTTAAGAATATATAACAATTTAAAGCCATGTTTGAGCAGACATCTTTCTGAATACTATAGTGAAAAGTGTTAGTCGCTCAGTCATATCTGACTCTGCAACCCCATGGACTGTAGCCCCCCAGGCTCCTCTGTCCATGGAATTCTTCAGGCAGGAATTCTGGAGTGGGCTGCCATTCCCTTCTTCAGAGGATCTTCCCAACCTAGGTATCAAGCCCGGGCTTCCTGCATGGCATGCAGATTTCTTACCATCTGAGCTGCCAGGGAAACCCTTATATAACTATGTAAGATTTATTTTTCCAGGAGAGAGTACATACTCAAAGTGATTATTTTTTATTCTACAGTTAAATAAACTGAGTCATAGAGAAGATAAATAATTTTTTCAGATGGCAGTAAGATCATATGATAAGTTGGATGACAAGATGTATTTTAATTTTAGTCAGAAATAGTTTTTCTTGTTTTGAGTTACCTGATGCCCCTGGAATGTATGTGGAAGTTGAGGGTCTTATTTTAGAAATAAATTATGATAAAATAGCTTTTTTCTTTCTTTTTTGAGGTTTGAGGTTATGATAGATTTGACCAGCCCGAGAAGCAGGGACTGTGTGACCATCCTCAATGGGAAGGCTTTTTCCAAGGACTGCAGAGAGCTGAGACGATGCGCCTGTGAAAAATCCGCAGCCACGGTGAAGGTGCAGAGTCTCCACGAGCCTCTGAGTCGGAGGTGGAGGTGAACGGTTTTCCAGCTACAACCACAACTGCAGGCCTCCTTCAGAGAGCTGGAAGCTTCTGCTCTGCAGAACACAACTCTAGACTCTTTATGCGCACCTGGCCTTGTGTGGGTCCAGTTCCTACTTCTGTCCATTTAGTCCCTGTTATACCTTCCAGGTGTTGCTGTGGTTTAGTCGCTAAATCGTGTACTCCCCCAGGTACTGAAGATTTAATAATAACAAATATAAATAATGGAAAGTGTTGGCGATTTTAGAATGGACTTATGATTTAGGGAAAGACTCAACTTCAAGGTGCTCTTCCACAAAATATGATAGCAGTCAGTGTTGTGTTTATATGTGTCTTATTGAGAGTTTTTAGTTGCTTTTGCAATAGTACTGATTGTTTCATTATTTGAGAAAACTAAGAAGTCTGGGAGAGGCATGATTTCTTCAGGAGGATGGTTTTAACATTCTAAATTTTAAATCTTTTTAGTTATGCCTATGTCTTCAGCATATGGCTAAGGATGAGTCAACTGAATTGTGATAGGATAAGTTATCTAATCAGATTGTGGCAAATGAAAGGGACACTGTGACATCTATATACACAGCTGGCTTCTTATGCAGGTGTCCCCTGCTCAGAATAACAATATGCACACACGTAGCAGAAATTCCAAATAACACCATCACAACACAATGACTTCACTGGATTAGAGAGAAGTCAATTTTAGGGGTTTAACACTAGAAGGGGTAATCTGTTATCATTCTTTGTTTTTCAACAGTAGAAGCTGGGATGCTTCATTTTTATTTTTCATAAACATCTATCTCATGATGAAATGACATAAAATTAGCAAATACACAATAAAGAGAAGATGGTTGTGTTTATTCCCATAATACTGTGCCACTTATCAATCATTGCTTGTAGATTTCTTTCTTACGAATTTTCCCTCCAGTTTTCCATTGGTTAGCTAGGAAATTTCTTCATTGTTGAACAAATTTTGCCTTAATTTATTGTGTCGTGCAGAAAGAACTACATTTGTGGCCATAAAATGAAAGTTAAAGACCCCTTATTGTAATTTATTATCAGACAAATCCCTTTACTTCACAAAGCTTATTTCATTAGGCATAAAGTGAGCATATTTACAGTTTTCTCAGGGTGTTACTGTTAGATGAAATGAGGTACATGTGAAATTAGTTTCATAATCTACATTGTAATATATAATGTAAGGGATATTAAAAATATGTTGCAAAGCATAGAAGGGACTTAATTTTAAAAAATAGGTAAGTGAAAGCAAGAAAAAAACAACCTTCATTCATGAACAAAGTGCAAAGAAACCCCTACACTGGGGACCTGTGGATATTACAAAATATTTTCTATGACCAGTACAGATGTTTAATGGACATGGTTATATAATAAGCACATAACAAGAGACAGGGATTAAGCTTTTAGTTAAGCAATTAAGTATTATTCAAGCCTTGCCTCATGAGAAAGTCAAGTGATTTTGTGAGCTGGGTAAAATTAGCACATATTTGGTTTTGACCCCTGGCATCTTACACAATTACAGACTACTTCAGCATGGATGACAAGTGCCTCTAAATGTCATTGCTTTAGTGGGCCTAGCTGCCTGGTTAGTGGATAATGAACAGTGTTTTCTCTCCAAATCTGCAGCCTAAGGGGAAGTGTCATTTTAGATGAGGAGGAAGAAAAAATAATAGCGTTTATTTATTTATTTTTGGAAAAAAACAAACCACACTTTATTCCTCTGTATTTTCCTAACTTCTAGCATAAAATGTGCAAAGCAACAGATTGGTTTAATAAAATGCATATTATATAAGATATAAAATACTGTTAAATCTTCACTGATTCTATGAGATAGAAAATATTGTTAAATCTTTACTGAAAGTGTGTTAGTCACTCAGCTCAGTCATGTCTGACTTGTTGCGACTGCATGGACCTTAGCCTAGCAGGCTCCTCTCTCCATTGAATTCTCTGGACAAGAATAATGGAGTGGGTTGCCATTCCCCTTTCCAGGGGAAATTCTCAACCCAGTGATCCAACCCAGGTGTCATGCTTTGTAGTCAGATTCTTTACCATCTGAGCCACCAGGGCAACGATGACTTTAATTCACTGAATAGCTTTCATGTAACATTTATTAATAGATTAAAGGGCTTCCCTGGTGGATCAGCTGGTAAAGAATCTGCCTGCAATGCAGGAGACCTGGGTTTGATCCCTGGGTTGGGAAGATCCCCTGGAGAAGGGAATGGTTACCCACTCCAGTATTCTGGCCTGGAGAATTCCATATGAAACTAATTCTACTAATTCTTGAGCTGATTCTTCTCCAACCTTTTCCTCGATTTCTTCTCAGCCTAACAAAATCCACAATACTGATCACAAAGTGAGTAAAATATTTTAAAAGAACATAAAGAAATATGACACATTATTCTTTCCATAAGCTTTCTCTTTTTTAAATTTTAAGAATAGGAAATAATCATAACATGACTTTGAAAATATGACTTTCTGAGAACAATTTTCTGTCAAAAATCAGAGTGGTAGCACCCTGTGAATGGGTTTTCTAACACAAGAGGACTTTTTATTTTCTAGATTCTTATGCATTTAGGTAATTCTGAAGAAAAGTCAAATGAGGAACATGACCTTTCCTGGTAGATCTGAGTTCCCCAGGGTACACAATGAGCTATTTCTTTTCCTGAGGATATTGAACCGGTCTTAAAAACTTATCAACAGGAAACAGGCCAGGAGCCCGGTAGCAGCAGGAAATGTGAGAAGTGTGCTGGGAACTTTTGCTTTAGAGATAGTAGCTGATTGTGAAATATGTAGGAAGGTCTAGAATGCTGTCTTAGAGTTGGCCTCAATATTTGGAAGTCAGATACTTTGTAATGGAATTCTTATAGTTTTCGAAGAATACAAAAAGCAGCATAATCTGATTTAAGGTGTACATAACTTCTGGTACAAGTTTCATTGTATGAATAAATTTGGGAGATCTAAAATGTTACTAAAGTTTTTCTTTTCATACATTTAATGGCGTTTGAATAAAGCATGTTTAAAAAAGCCTCTTTACATTTGCAGGATAGGGTTTTATTTTTCCTATCTTTTTACTTTTTAAAAACTAATCTGAAAAATGGTACTGATAAACCTATTTGCAGGGCAGGCATAGCGATGCACATGTAGAGGATGGACTTGTGGGCATAGCCGGGGAAGAAGAGGGTGAGATGAACTGAGAGAGCAGCACTGACATATCTACACTACATGTGTAAAGCAGATAGCTAGTGGGAAGCTGCTGGATAACAGGGAGCTCAGCTCAGTGCTCTGGGATGACCCAGCAGAGTGGCATGCAGGTTGTGGGAGGGAGACTAAAGAGGGAGGGGATGTATGTATACTTATAGCTGATTCATGTTGTTGTACAGCGGAAACTTAACACTGTAAAGTAATCCTCTAATTAAAAATAAATCTAAAAACAACTAGTCTGGAACTCAGTGAGATGGATCAGATACCCAGTTCATTATTTGCTGGGCATCAGTGATGCAATGGACAGGATTTTGAGTAGGGTCTGGGAGTTGCTGATGGACAGGGAAGCCTGGAGTGCTGCAGTCCATGGAGTCACAAAGAGTCAGACACAGCTGAGCGACTGAACTGAACTGAGGGTATGAACTTGATTATCCTGTTGCTAAGGTCCAATATCTTACCATTGTGTTGAAAAAGCCTTGTTGTTCTGGGCCAAAAGAAAATTGCAAGGAAAAATCTTCCACCCGTGTGATCTGTGTGGAAAGCAATACTGCCACAGAGGAAATCTGTAGAAGTTTATGCCAGCTGCTCTGTAGATAAAACGCAGACTTGTAAATACTGCATCACATGCTGACGGATGATGTCAGCCGAAGGATGTTTGCCTCTGGCTTCATTGTACTTCTTCTTAAAAGAGTTATTAAATGCTTCCTATCCTTTCTCTAAACACAACTCTATGACAATACTTTGAAGAGTCTTGAAGACAAACAGTCTTTCCTACTAAAATTTGCCATTGTTTCTCCTTTATTCCAGGTTATTATATTGAACTGCCAGCTGCCAGCTGTGCAAACCAGAAGAGACAGCTTATGTTTTCTCTGCTATTCTCCTTTTATGGGTTCAGCAGAAAACTAGACAAAAGTCCCTTTTATTGAAATTCCCATTTAAACTTCAGGTCAAGGGTAAATAAGGAAACAAATACAAAATCACACTCATCTCACTATTAAAGGAACTTCTCCTTCCGAGGTCATCTTTTACAAGACTTCCAGGTCATTTAAATGATATTTCACTTTAGTTCAGCCTCTCAGTCATGTCCAGCTCTTTGTGACCCCATGAACTGCAGCATGCGAGGCCTCCCTGTCCATCTCAACTCTCGGATTTTCTCATACTCATGTCCATTGAGTTGGTGATGCCATACAACCATCTCATCCTCTGTCATCCCTTTCTCCTTCCACCTTGAATCTTTCCCATCATCAGGGTCTTTTCAAATGAGTCAGTGCTTCGCATCAGGTGGACAAAGTATTGGAGTTTCAGCTTCAGCATCAGCCATTCCAATGAATATTCAGGACTGATTTCCTTTTAGATGGACTGGTTTGATCTCCTTGCAACACAAGGGAGTCTCAAGTGTTTTCTCCAACACCACACTTCAAAAGCATCAATTTTTCAGTGCTCAGCTTTCTTTATAGTCCAACTCTCACATCCATAAATAACTACTGGAAAAACAATAGCTTTGACTAAGCAGACCTTTGTTGGCAAAGTAATGTCTCTGCTTTTTAATATGCTGTCTAGGTTGTTCACCATTAAAAGACGCTTGCTCCTTGGAAAGAAAGTTATGACCAACCTAAATAGCATATTCAAAAGCAGAGACATTAAATGCCAACAAAGGTCCATCTAGTCAAGGCTATGGTTTTTCCAGTGGTCATGTATGGCTGTGAGAGTTGGACTGTGAAGAAGGCTGAGTGCCGAAGAATTGATGCTTTTGAATTGTGGTGTTGGGGAAGACTCTTGAGAGTCCCTTGGACTGCAAGGAGACCCAACCAGTCCATCCTAAAAGAGATCAGTCCTGGGTGTTCATTGGAAGGACTGATGCTAAAGCTGAAACTCCAATACTTTGGCCACCTCATGCGAAGAGTTGACTCATTGGAAAAACCCCTGATGCTGGGAGGGATTGGGGATAAGAGGAGACAGAGGATGAGATGGTTGGATGGCATCACCGACTCAATGGACATGAGTTTGAGTGTTCTCTGGGAGTTGGTGATGGAC
>SJYC01138925.1:0-45641 GCA_006408675.1 Madoqua kirkii
CGAACTGTGGTGTTGGAGAAGACTCTAATTTAGAGTCCCTGCACTGCAAGGAGATCAAATCAGTCAATTCTAAAGGAAATTAGTCCTGAAAATTCACTGGGAGGACTGATACTGAAGCTGGATTTCCAATACTTTGGCTATGTGATGTGAAGAACTGACTTTTTGGAAAAGACTCAGATACTGGGAAAGATTGGAGGTGGGAGGAAAAGGGGACAACAGAGCATAAGGTGGTTGGATGGCATGACCCACCTGATGGACATGAGTCTGAGCAAGCTCTGGGAGTTGGTGATAGACAGGGAAACCTGATGTGCTTGCTATCCATGATCGTAAACATTTGGACATGGCTGAGCAACTGAACTGAACTGAATGGAACTGAACTGGAGGAAGCCAAGAACCTGGTCAGTATTCACTGCAGCTTAGTGTACAGGGAAAAAGAGAAATTCTCTGGACAAAGTCACTGTAGGGTGCTTCTGTCAGGCCCCTCTCATATCACGTGCAGCCACAATGGAGGTGGAAAACAAAGCACTCCAGAAGCAGGGCAAGAAGCCCTCTCCTCTGGTAGAGACCCTCCAAGTGCCTTCAATATTATTAACAGAGACAGCTGGCAATGGAGAAATGTTCATAGTGTCCCAAAGCAGGTCAAAGAAAGATGGATTTGTATCAAAGACAGTAAATTGATAACTGGCACATTGCATCTTCCTGCTAACCAAGACATCTCCCAAGTGTTCTACTTAGGATGTTCTATTTCTGTTAACAGAGCATGGGGAATATTTTCAAGCATATATCATCACATAATTATATTTTTATAAACTCTATAACTGAATATATTGAGTGTAATTGTTCCTCAACTGAATACATTTCCCATCCTCTTAATGCATTTCTATTCTGATCAGTGAAAACTGTATTAAGTAGACTGTACTTTTCATCAACAGTTTAAGTTGATGGCCTTATGGGAATGTCATCTCCAAGCTTTTAAAGCTGTATGATGTTGCAAATGATATAGCTACAATAGCTTAAAATTTTCACTTTCATCTTTGAAGTAATAAGATGATATTTTTAATCCTGATGGCTTGAGATATTTTTGTGTGTGTGAAATAAAAAAGCTAGGGAGCACTGAATTCCGAAAGAATCATTCTAGTCTACATTGAACAGTAGTGCTCTATGATGCACTACTGTTCAATGGTTTCACCAAGGGGTTTCTTGTGAAGCCTGAACTGACTAACTTGTAACTCACATGACTCTCCCATTTTATATTTTCTTCTTATTATAGCTGATTCACTAGCATATTTCTCTCATATCCTTTTTGATACTCATGATCTTTTGCCTAATTTATATACAGGTGTATTATATCATTAGTCTCCAATACTACATGTGCAAAGTTAATACATGTACAGAAAATATCTTCCCTTAGGTTTTCTTTTTATACAGAAGACTAACACAGAAAATCTTAGATGTGAAAATCCTATGTCTAAAAGTTCAAGTTGTTTTGATATAAAAGTAAAAACTTATAGGAAGTTGCCTAACTGAATAGTGTTTGTTTCAGAATCATCAGTTTTACCAATTTTTAAAATTCACTAAAATCATTTTTGCCATTTAAATTTTTAATAATTTTATTTATATATTTATTTTTGGCCATGCTGAGTCTTCAATGCTGTGCAGGCTTTTCTCTATTTGAGGCAAGTGGGGGCTACTCTGTAGTTTCAGTGCGCAGGCTTCTCACTGAGGTGGCTTCTCCTGCTGTGGAGCACAGGCTTATACAGATGCCCGGGCTTCATTAGTTAGTTGCATCACATGGGCTCTGTAGTTGCGGCTCCCTGACCCTAGAGCACAGGCTTTGTAGCTGTGGCATTCGGGCTTAGTTGCTCCAGGGCATGTGGGTTCTTCCTGACCAGGGATGGAACATGTGTCTCCTGCATTGGCAGGCAGATAGATTCTTTATCACTGAGCCACCAGGCAAGCCCCTGTCATTGAATTTTGTCTAGTCTTGGTAGTAACAACACCCAGAAGACTAAAAATAATCCTTGCCTTTGGTAAAGGTGTGGAAAGTGGCTATGGCAACCAAGTAGTATTCCTGCCTGGAGAACCCCATGGACAGAGAAACCTGGCAAGCTACTGTCCATAGGGTTGCAAAGAGCTGGACATGACTGAAGTGAAGCGATTTGGCATGCATGCATGCAGCAACTAATGAAGATTTCATGTCTTTAAAAATTTTTTGGAGAACATAGTTTTCTGACAGGGCAAATGTATCAAGTTAAAGTCATAGTGTGTGTGTGTGTGTGTGTGTGTGTGTGTGTGTGTGTGTGTGCACTCAGTCATGCCCAATTCTTTGTAATCCCATGGCCTGTAGCTTTTAGGCTCCTCTGTCCATGAAACTTTCCAGGCAAGAACACTGGAGTGAGTTGCCATTTCCTTCTCCAGGGGATCTTCCTGACCCAGGGATTGAACCTGCATCTCCTGCATTGATAGGCAGATTATTTACCACTAGCATTAAAAAGAGGATAGTTTTAAGGGTAATGGGTTCATGATCACTTGGGGAAGACAGGAGTTTGGAGGCATCAAGTCTACTCATTCAGTAAAACACACTGGCTAAATTTCAGAGAAAACAGTCCAAGATGGGGCTCAAAGATGAAAGAGAAGAATTTTCCACTGCATCAGTTCAGTTTCCTGCCTTCTCCATCTGCTGCTCCAGCTTGCATCCTTACTCACTGGATCTTGCTGAGGAGTTCCTGGTCAATGCCTACCACTATCCTAGAAAATAGAGCAGATGAGGTCATAGCACCACCTGTAGGTCCCCAACCAGTAAGACAGTTTGAGTTCTTTAATCTGATTCTCTGAGGCATTCTGAGGGGTCACGTGGTACATAAGTCAAAATCCAGAGACAAATAGCTAACATCTATTGAGTGCTTATTCTGTGGCAACCGATTTAAACACAGTATTTCTTTTAGTCTCCATAGTAACCAAATGATGTTTTACAGTTAAAGAATTGAAAGTTTAGTCAGGAGAAGTCACTTGACTGAGCTCACACACATGATGGCAAAGTAGTGAATCCAGGGTTAGGAGCCAGACAATTCAACTCCAAAGCTTATGCTTTCAACCATCACTCTGGATGCCTTAATATATCATCTACAAAGAAATGGTATTACCCATCTGGGAATTTTGCTGAGGACACTATCTTTTTGAGAAATTTCATTTGCTAATTTACGGATTTTTATTTTTAAGAATTTGCTAAATCTACCATTCCTCCAACCTCACATCCTCCAACTAGAAATGTTTACTGTTTTTTTTTTCCTTTCTGACTTTCTAAGGTAGGCTCTGTTAATGCGCTATGTAATGGACTGAGCGTCATACCCAGCTACCATGTGGAGTGAGGTTGAACACTTTAGTAAGAAAGGAGCAAGATCCACTTTGGGGAAAAGGAAAATGTTTCCTTGTTCTTCACCCATTCTTATCACATTGAAGAATTGTTGCTGTTCCTTGTTAGGACTGAGATAGGTGTGCAGTGAAGTGTAAGTCACTCAGTTGTGTCCCAACCCAGGGAGGGAACCCAGGTCTCCTGCATTGCAGGCAGATTCTTTACCAGCTGAGCCACAAGGCAAGCCCAAGAATATGAGTTGGTAGCCTATCCCTTATCCAATGGGTCTTCCTGGCCCAGGAATCCAACCAGGGTCTCCTACATTGCAGGTGTATTCTTTACCAATTGAGCTATCAGGGAAGAGATGAGTGTAGATAATTAATAGAATAGAATCTATCTTTTGCCACTAGACACCAATTAGGTTTCTTTGCCAATATCTCATCAATGTGTTTCATGTAATAATACAGTTCCAGATTAACCAAGGGGTGGGAGGGTGAAGAAAGAAAGAAACTTCAAACTTCTATCTAGGTCTTCTACATTGCAGGTGTATTCTTTACCAATTGAGCTATCAGGGAAGAGATGAGTGTAGATAATTAATAGAATAGAATCTATCTTTTGCCACTAGACACCAATTAGGTTTCTTTGCCAATATCTCATCAATGTGTTTCAGTAATAATACAGTTCCAGATTAACCAAGGGGTGGGAGGGTGAAGAAAGAAAGAAACTTCAAACTTCTATCTCTCACTCTGCATCCATTTAACTCCAAAAGAATAAATATGATATAAAATTATATTAAAAGATGTAACATTAAAATATATAGTACCCATATACAGACATGGTAATTTAGCAAGGATCAGCAGCTTAATATCAGATATGAACCCATGAAACAAAAAGTTTAATGAAATTTGCTCAAACTGTAAGAACCAGGATAATAATTCATTAGTAAAGTCTTAAAATTTTGGAGAAAAAACTGTTAGCACTTGAAGCAATAATAATGCAGCTCAGGGAAATTAGTAATTAAGGCAATTTGTAATACTAAGTAAAACAGTGACAAGTAATGATTTATATCTCTCTTTTATGATTTTTATTATTTCCGGATCAAGAATATAAACACAGTACTTTTGAATCTAGAGACAATTCTTAATTATATATAACTGTTCATGAAATTTCAGGATCATCAAGGCCTTTGATTTTCTTTGGTTTAGCTGATTCTCTTTTCAGCGCTTAACACTCCCACCAGAAATCTGCATCACATAAATGTCACTGTCTGCAAAGATGGCTTTTGTAAGAGTTGGAGCTGGGAGAGAAAGGGAGGAAAAGAAGATAGGGAAATGAATGGCCTGAAGTGTTGAGAGGAGACTATAGGAGGGCAAGAGTGGAAGCAGGAAGACCAGTCAGCAGGTTATTTCAATAATCTAGTCAAGAAGTGATGGAAGCTTAGACCAGGCTAGTAATTAGAACTTGGCTTTAAGAAAAAGTGGTTGAGTATATTTTGAAGGGATTTCCTTGATAGCTCAGTTAGTAAAGAATCCACCTGTGCCGGGAGCCAGCATGGGAGATCCCACCCATGGCAAAGGTCATGAGGAAGAGGCCTGATGGGCAAAGGTGGGTCAGGACTCAAGGGGTCCCTTAGATCTGCTTGAGCATCTACCCCCGAAACCAAAATCTGTCTGTTATACTACACTCTTCTGACATTAACAGGGGCTATCCCTGACCACCTTTCTTTGGGAAATTAACTTAGAGCTCCAGTTAATAGTCTCCTGCTTATAAATGGAATGTCTCAGCTCAAACCTGTCTGCTGGCAGTCTAGCCTGTGTGACAGGTTTACCCACACTCCTGCTACTATGCACATGATTGTTTACAACCTCTCAACCATAAACAGCACAGAGAGTTTGGAGTATTTTGAAAGTCTTAGTTAGCATAGGGTTTTTCTAAAGATAAAAATCATGTTGATGAAGGGTTTCATTGCTGAGTTAATGATTGCTGCCAGGCCTCCATATCCTTAGGCACCTGGGAATATGTTAATCAATGTAATTGGAATGTAGAAAAAGAAATATCGTAGTTTTGATGTTAGCAATACTAGACTTTTGAGTTAATGAATTTTTCTCTTTGTTATAAATCACTGTACTCCTCTTTCTTTGTTATAAATTATTGTATCCTTGCTATGTAAGAATGTAACTTGATCACTGTCTCGACTGTGAAGTCACTTCAGTCATGCCTGACTCTGTGTGACCCCATAGACGGTAGCCCACCAGGCTCCCCTGTCCCTGGGATTTTCCAGGCAAGAACACTGGAGTGGGCTGCTATTTCCTTCTGCAATGCATGAAAGTAAAAAGTGAAAGTGAAGTTGCTCAGTTGTGTACGACTCTTTGCGATCCCATGGACTGCAGCCTACCAGGCTCCTCCATCCATGGGATTTTCCAGGCAAGAGTACTGGAGTGGGGTGCCTTTGCCTTCTCTGAACTTAAGACTAAGCAGATCTTAAGGAAAAACAAGTTTTCTGATTGACTAACCTTTATCAATAGAAAGAAAGATGGGGCCATAAAATGTTAATCGGTCTTCAGACCAGAAGATATTGTAAACAAATGTAAGACCCTTGTAAGAACAAAGGTATGCAAAGAACACTCTGTCTTTAGATAAGGGTCAGAGCAGCTGACCCTGCGTGACTCTGCTTCTTACACTTATCTCTATGTACAACTTAAAGTATAAAAACTTCCCTGAAAAATAAAGAGACAGACCAAAACCAGTTCCGTGAAAGCCGGTTGCCCTGTGTCGTCTTTTCTTTCTTACTCTCCTTTTCACGCTAATTCCCATCTGGAGCACAGAGGTCTGACATGTTTACTTATTTGCCTGGGCTTCTAAGACCTGAACAGGAAGGCACCCTGCATCTTCACTCCCTCAGGAGACCAGGAGGGTGCCTGCAGCCTTCGTAAACAGTGCAAGTCTCTTGTCTTGAGACTTTATTGACTTTCTGTGTAAACCAAGGAATATAAACCTCTTTATCTCCTCTATTCTCTTAACTGCAAATTCTTTTCTTATCTTTCTCTAAATCTATACATCTCTCTCGCCTTACCGTCCACACTTCGGATACCCTAGATCCAACTGGGGCTGGATCCCAGTACACCTACAATGCAGGAGACCTTGGTTCAATTCATGGATTGGGAAGATACACTGGAGAAGGGATAGACTACCCACTCCAGTATTCTTGGGCTTCCCTTGTGGCTCAGATGGTAAAGAATCCGCCTACAATGCAGGAGACCTGGGTTCGATCCCTGGGTTGGGAGGATTCCCTGGAGAATGAAATGGCCACCTACCCCAGGATTCTAGCCTGGAGAATTCCAGGGTATTTTGAAGATGAGAGAAAGACAAAACTCAAAGGATAACTCCAGGGTTTGGGAGCTGACTGGGGAGAAAGATCAGGAGTACAGTTTTAAATATATAAAGCTTGAGATACTAGTAAAGTGTTGACTTGGCATTTCCAAGTCAAAAATTTTTTTCGAGACAATTAGTTGCTTGGGCCAGTTGACAAGAGTGACATTGAGGCATACCCCCACCTCTTACTTGGCCTTTTCCTCAGTAGTGTATATAATGCAGAACTGCCTCCTAAACATTATCTAAAATCCAGTCTCAAATCTAATTTCAAAATACACTCTACCCTCCATATTCACAGTTTCATATTCAGGATTTTCAGTCTTCTCTGGGTTTGGTTGAATCTAAGAATGGGGAATCTGCAATATGGAAGGTCCTCTGGGGTATAAGAATTTTATATTGAGCATCCATGAATTTGGTATCTACCGGGGTCTTGGAACCAATTCCTCTGCCCTGCTCTGATCACTGCAAGACAACTATGTACCATTCCATTTCAACCTACTTTCAAATCTAGAGAAGTTTATTGCCACCCTCCTTCTCAATACATTTCACTGAAGTTATTTTCTCTTTCAATTTCCAACTCTTTTCCCTTCCCTCTTGGGATGATGGTATCATACCACCTTAATGGGAAAGCTTGGGGTCATCCGCATTTTTCAGTTTACTAGATCACATTCTCATGATCATTATTTCAACTCTCTACAGTCTTAAATAATGAGCTTTTTCTTACGCTCTAGGGCAATGGCACCCCACTCCAGTACTCTTGCCTGGAAAATCCCATGAATGGAGGAGCCTGGAAGGCTGCAGTCCATGGGGTCGCTGAGGGCCGGGCATGGCTGAGCAACTTCACTTTCACTTTTCACTTTCCTGCATTGGAGAAGGAACAGGCAACCCACTCCAGTGTTCTTGCCTGGAGAATCCCAGGGACGGGGGAGCCTGGTGGGCTGCCCTCTATGGGGTCGCACAGAGTCAGACACAACTGAAGTGACTTAGCAGCAGCAAGCATAGTTCATCACTTGTATGTATTTTTCTTTAATCTTATCTGTTTCATTCACCAGACGCTGAGTTCTTTGCACAGAAATTGTAGTAGTTCTTTGTAAATATTTATTGAAGTCAGGAATAAATGAATGAATGGTTTCAAGCTACCTGGCCTTTCTGCCTTTCTGAATTTGGGCTCACAGTCCTCTCTCTAGAATATTCTATCTCTCTTGGTCTTAAGGCCAAGACTAGATTGATTTTCATTAATGCTTGAGTAATAAGTGTTCCTGTTATTTAGACCCACATGTATTATTAGGCACCGACTTTTCATAAAATGTTAGTTGGAGAATTACATGATCTTCTATTTGTGACTTCTCCACTTTTGCTGCCTTCATCTCTAAGGGAAAATAATGATAATACCATGTTCTATAGCTTTCAAACTTTTTTCAAGCATAGTACTTTGTTTTACCTTGACAAGAATGAGAGTTGGAAAAGGCATACCAGACCACCTGACCTGCCTCTTGAGAAACCTATATGCAGTTCAGGAAGCAACAGTTAGAACTGGACATGGAACAACAGACTGGTTCCAAATAGGGAAAAGGAGTACGTCAAGGCTATATATTGTCACCCGGCTTATTTAACTTATATGCAGAGTACATCATGAGAAACGCTGGGCTGGAAGAAGCACAAGCTGGAATCAAGATTTCTGGCAGAAATATCAATAACCTCAGATATGCAGATGACACCACCCTTATGGCAGAAAGTGAAGAGGAACTAAAAAGCCTCCTGATGAAAGTGAAGGAGGAGAGTGAAAAAGTTGGCTTAAAGCTCAACATTCAGAAAATGAAGATCATGGCATCTGGTCCCATCACTTCATGGGAAATAGATGGGGAAACAGTGGAAACAGTGTCAGACTTTATTTTCTTGGGCTCCCAAATCACTGCAGATGGTAACTGCAGCCATGAAATTAAAAGAGGCTTACTCCTTAGAAGAAAATTTATAACCAGCCTAGAGCAAATTGAAAAGCAGAGACATTACTTTGCCAACAAAGGTCCGTCTAGTCAAGGCTATGGTTTTTCCTGTGGTCATGTATGGATGTGAGAGTTGGACTGTGAAGAAAGCTGAGCACCGAAGAATTGATGCTTTTGAACTGTGGTGTTGGAGAAGACTCTTGAGAGTCTCTTGGACTGCAAAAACATCCAACCAATCTATTCTGAAGGCGGTCAGCCCTGGGATTTCTCTGGAGGGAATGATGCTAAAGCTGAAACTCCAGTACTTTGGCCACCTCACGCGAAGAGTTGACTCACTGGAAAAGACTCTGATGCTGGGAGGGATTGGGGGCAGGAGGTGAAGGGGATGACAGAGGATGAGATGGCTGGATGGCATCACGGACTCGATGGACGTGAGTCTGAGTGAACTCCGGGAGTTGGTGATGGACAGGGAGGCCTGGCATGCTGCGATTCATGGGGTGGCAAAGAGTCAGACACAACTGAGTGACTGAACTGAACTGAACCATAGGCATAGCTGAGTTATTCTCTCCTTTTATATCCCTTCAATTTATTCTTTTGGATTTTCGATCCCAAAGTCGTTTGAAAGAAAAACCATGTCTGTTAAGTTTTGCCATGCTTCCTTTGAGAAGATAACTGCAAAGGGTGATATAGAGTTGTAGATAGGAAGCAGTAATTTTGTACAGTTTTTGAAGAGCTTTTGTTTATCAAAGAGTCTTCATGATGTAACAGCTCACAATAAATCCTCTATAAAGTTTAGTTTCCATATTTTCTCAAAACAATCTCTCCTTTTTGATCACAGATTAGTTTTTTTCCCCAAGTCATTCTTCCCCTCCTTGGGCTCTGTTGCTGCAGCTCCAGCATCAGTGAACTTGCCTAGCTCTCTGTGCCATTTGGCCAAGGACAGTGCTCAAAACTCTATCTCTGTTTTACTCTGAGTTTGGGAGACTATCTCTGCAGTTTTTGTGACATAGCTCTAGGGCCTCAGAGGCTATAATTTCTCCATTGTAACAACAGAGGGCACCAATGCACCCTCTAAATTTAAGCTTCTCCCAGATCATGTGAGTCACCAGTAGCCTCCAGGACATTAACATTTCAAACTTTTGGAGGTGAAGGAATTCCCTGTCATAGCTGGCTCACACCGACTTTCCAAAAAGTATCTGCAGAAAGAATCCTGCACCACATTATCCTCCTCCATCTGAAGGGCAGTAACCTTGATAGGAAAATAAGTGTGATTCGGGTCCTTTGGATACCACAAGGGGACAGAATACATGGAGGAAATATTTAGAGGTAGTGCCAAGAAACACAGTTAGTCATCTGTAGGAACTTTGCAGTCCACTGAGAAGGACTCATGATGAGAAAGGTTCTAGTGGTCACTCTAAGTCCAACTGTAGAATCATAAAAATAAGCAAATCTTACTGAGAACCCACCTACTATGTGTCAAGTACTCCATGAGATAATCTACATTTGTTATTTTATTTAATTATAGCAAGGCAGATGGATTTCCCTGCTGGCTCAGATGGTAAAGCAAGGCAGATATTCCATCCTGTCTTCAAATTAGCCAAGAAACTATGTCTAAGAGAGTTCAGTTAGTTTACTTAGAGTTGCATAGACAATTAAATGGTAGATTGAAATTAAGTCTGACTCTGAAGCCAAGGTGTGGTCTCCAGACCCACAGGGAAAGCACCAGTCGAAGCTCCTGGCTCCACGTCCTCCTAGAGCTGCTTCTGACATTAGAGAGGGTGCGGGTATTGAAAAGATGGTAAATGTCATGACAGACCACCAAAATGGTCCACCTAGCTTAGCTGTAGAACAAGGCAATGAGAACAAAGTCTCTTGAAATACTGGAAGAAATGGGTTCTATTACAGGAATACTTGGGTGGCCCAAAGTTTCTGATAATCATTGTTCCTTAGCTCAAGCTGCTATAACAAATTACCTGAGACTGGATGGCTTAAATAACAATTTATATTCTCATGATTCTAGGAGCTGGAAGTCTGAGATCAGGATACCAGCATAGTCCAGTTCTTAACGAAACTCTCTTCTTGGTTTACAAACTGCCAACTTTTTGTTGTGCCCTCACACAATGGAGAGCAGAAGGAGAAGGTAAAACCATTTGGTGTCATTTCCAGGGCTCCAAAGAGTTCTGGTAACACAGTCGTTTATGTCTCAATGCAGCAAAGAATTCAGTGAGAGGCAAAGTGATAGATAAGAAGAGATTTATTAGAACAGGACCCTTGTAAGGTTTACAAGCAGACAGGCAAGTAATGCTTCACCCCAAGAACTCACTGCCCTACAGTTTTATAATGAAAAGAAAAGCAGGGGTGGGGAGAACTTCTTGTTCATTCTTGAGTAGATGGCATGCTTCTATCAGCAGCTTCTCCTCCAAGTTCAGGAGGGGAGTTTTCTTGTCGCTACATGGTCAAGTTAGGTCCACAAATTAGTGTTTTTCGTGTGTTCAGAGAGCATATCCTATAATTAACTTACTGAGCTCACTGGGCAGGATGTGGGTCTCACGTCACCATTGTTTTATTGCTTGGAGGCACGTCTCACGCTTCTGTTGCATGGTTTTGTTGCTAAGCAAGTTTGCTTGCTTTTGTGGCTAAGCAAACCTGTTTTCTTGGACAATCTTTAATTTACAAGGGTCTCCCATATTTTTTCTACTTACAATCTCCTAGTGAGAGTCACTATTTAATCACCTGCTTTGTCCCTTTACTCTGTCAAAGTCAAAAGCAAGCTTTCCTGCATTTCTTCTTAGTGAAAGTGAAGTCGCTCAGTCATGCCCGACTCTTTGCGATCCCATGGACTGTAGCCTACTAGGCTCCTCTGTCCATGGGATTTTCCAGGCAAGAATACTGGAGTGGTTTGCCATTTTCTTCGCCAGGGGATCTTCCCGACCCAAGGATCGAACCCAAGTCTCCTGCATCCCAGGTAAGTAGATGCTTTACCGTCTGAGCCACTAGGAAACCCGCCTCCCCCAGGCCCGCCTCCTTCAGCCGGCAGGATTGGCTCTTCCCCTATTTCCGGCTTCTGGGGCCGCCCTCCCCACCCCGCCCCAGGAGGCGGTTTCCGGTGTCATGGCGGCGTGAGGTCCCGGCAGTCTGTGAGGCGGCTGCAGGCCCGTCCCTGCGGAGCCGCTGGTCCGGCGGGCGGGGATGTGACCGCAGGCCCTGCCGGCCTGCCCCGGGCGTCGAGTCAGCTCCTTGTCAGCCCCCTCAGTCCGCACCGATGGCGGGATCCGGCTGCGCGTGGGGCGCGGAGCCGCCGCGGTTTCTGGAAGCCTTCGGGCGGCTGTGGCAGGTACAGAGCCGCCTGGGTAGCGGCTCCTCGGCCTCGGTGTATCGGGTGCGTTGCTGCGGCACACCCGGCTCGCCTCCGGGAGCCCTGAAGCAGTTCCTACCGCCAGGAACCACCGGGGCTGCGGCCTCGGCCGCCGAGTATGGTTTCCGCAAAGAGAGGGCGGCGCTGGAGCAGTTGCAGGGTCACAGGAACATCGGTAATTGCCGCTGTCTCCCTTCTTGTCTTGCCCAGGCCCCAGTTTTAGCGTGCTCTCTCTTTCAGCCTGGCGTTCCGTGTCCTGTATTTTAGGCTGGAGAAGTGGGGCTCGCCCTGTACTCATCACCCGGTACAAGGCCGTTTCCCATCCCCCTTCACTCTGCGGTACGGGGAACATTGCCTGCTTTGCTCGTAGTAGATGCTCAGTAAATTCTGCTTCGCTTCAGTTCTCATTAGAGAATGTTGCACAGAGAATTGTCTTCCCAAGTGAAAGGAGGTGTATCTTAGTAGATTGTCATCTCTTAATACGAAATTTTTGAATCTTTGCACACCAGTGAAAAAGGGGAAATACTTCTCGTACTTGTGACGTCAGTACTAATAACTCGTATAGGTTGTTCTTGATACATATTTGGTATGGATTTGGGAGAAATGACTCCTTAATTTTACATAGGTGTTCGTATGGAAGTGTGAAAATTATACATGTGCACTTCATACTTTTAGCCAGGTAAGACCATGTTTCCTCATTCAGATATTTAGAATGTTAAGATATATAATGATTACCGGTGATTGATTTACGAAAATAGTTTTCATTCTTATTATACCAACAGAGAGCTTATAATTAGTTATGGCTTTATAAATGTCTTACTTGCTGGCAAACATGACCCATATTTAATTTGAAGAGTGACCTCTTTAATACTGCCATTTAAAGAAGAATCTTAATACTAGTGTTGCTTTTTTTTCCCCTTTTCTTTTTCAACGGTGTATATAGTCTGGCTATTTAGGAGGGAATTTTTTTGGCTTAAGGACTTGATGAATCTCTACAAGATTGTTAAAATGTCATCTTGAATATCTTAATCTTTCCTTTTAATATTTAGATAATAGAGTGCTATTCTGAATCAGGAAAGGATCTTCAGTTTTGATTTTGCATGTTGTGACATTTACATTAAGAGTACTTAGTGTTTGGATTTTTATTCTGATCAGTTTTGCTTGTCACCCTAAGTGCATATTCACCCATCACTGAGTGCTTGGGAAACACAGTGTGAATTATTGTGTCATTTAATATCTTTTAGTAGTAATCTGCTGCTGAAGGTCATCTCATTTTGTTAAAATAACCGAGTTGCCCAAAAAGCTTACTCATGGGAAAAATAAATTCCAGTGGCTTGCTCATTAAAGTTATCCTTGTCTAGACTACCCCCAGTTTTTATCTACTTTAATAGTCACTTATTCTGAGTCTGGTTTTAAAGTATTGTAATTAATTCCCTTTTTAGTGACTTTGTATGGAGTCTTCACAATCCACTTCTCTCCAAATGTGCCGTCACGCTGTCTGTTGCTGAACTCCTGGATGTCAGTGTTTCGGAATTGCTTTTATATTCCAGTCACCAGGGTTGTTCCATGTGGATGATACAGCATTGTGCCAGAGATGTTCTAGAGGCTCTTGCTTTTCTTCATCATGAGGGTTATGTCCACGCAGACCTCAAGCCACGTAACATATTGTGGAGTGCCGAGAATGAATGTTTTAAACTCATTGACTTTGGACTTAGCTTCAAAGAAGGCAATCAGGTAAGACGTACTTTCTCTCCCCAGCCCCTCAATGGTCTAAAACAAACATTTTTAAATAACAGAAGTGATTTAATAGAGACTTCAGAGATATTTGGGGCTTCCCTGATGGCTCAGATGGTAAAGCATCTGCCTGCAGTGCAGAAGACCCAGGTTCAATTCCGGGGTCAGGAAGATCCCCTGGAGAAGGGAATAGCTACCCACTTCAGTATTCTTGTCTGGAAAATTCCATGCACAGAGGAGGCTGGCAGGCTACAGTCCCTGGGGTTGCAAAGAAGCGGACACGATGTAGGAGAGAGCTAATACAAGAGGGCTCTGAAATTTTTAAAAGTACTTTATATAGAACACTATTTTTCTTTGAGCGTTTGATTAATTGTTGAATTACTGTTCCTGATGTTTTCATGTTGGGACTCTAATGGAAGAACTCACATGACAGTTCTGGCAAATGGTTCATTCTCCATAGTTTATCTGCTCTTTGCAGAGTGTCCTTATTTTTCAGCAGTGCCTCATAGGCAAGAGAGTATCTAAAGAAATGAGCAGTTGTATGGAAAGTGTGCAGCTTGCCTTTGAGAACTATCCAGTTAATAAACCAAAGAATTGTGATCGCCAAGAACTAAAAATTCTGGCATTCAGTGTGACATTGGCTTACCACACATTCTGAGAGGTAAATACTCTGTAGAGATGGATGGAAAGTGGGCAGTTTTTGATTGGTTATAATACTTACTCATTTTCTTTAGGATGTAAAGTATATTCAGACAGACGGGTATCGGGCTCCGGAAGCAGAACTGCAGAATTGCTGGCCCAGGCTGGCCTGCAGAGTGATACAGAATGTACCTCAGCTGTTGATCTGTGGAGCCTAGGAATCATTTTACTGGAAATGTTCTCAGGAATGAAATTGAAACATACAGTCAGATCTCAGGAATGGAAGGTAAACTGAACCAGTTTTGCTTTCAGGTCCTTAATCCCAGTGTAAGAGTCCTCAGTTTATAATGATTTTTATTGAGGACTCTGATTGCTTTATCTCCTCCATATTTCCCTTACTGCCTTTAATGCTACTTACTCCTCAGTCCCATAGCTACAGATGTGCTAGGGAGCATTGCATGCTCACTGTTTTTAGCTGAGGCCTGGCATGTTGTAAGTGCTTGATAAAGTGTTTGAATGAATGCCTTTTCCTGAGGAAGTAAAAGTGGTTTGTTTAGTAAAGTAATTGTATTACATTCTAAAATATTACTAATACAGTAGTATTCTGTGAGGATTGTTAGAATGGATATTGGTTATTTACACGTGAAAACCTGGGGGCACAAATATGTAAAACCACTAGCTCAAGGTCATAGAACTGTATGTTCTGGACCAAATTCTGCCCCTCGTAGTCAGAAGCCCAGTGTTCTGCCCACGGCTCCACACTGCTTCCTGTTTGTGCTCTATATGTGAACTGTCCTGAGAAAAGTGACTGCTGCTCATAACATTGTTTGTTTGAGAACATGGGTTCTAAGTTCCAACTGACATAGAAATTTACTTTTTGCATATTTTTGAGTTAAGAATTAACTGCAGTATTTTTTCAAATATTGGAGCTTGAATGTTGTGATGGTATCAGTCTCTTTTAGACTAGGTGTTTGAATAGCAATATGGTGTTTAGGAATTACTGATTTTGATATGAAGCAAGTATTTTTTTGAGCATATAATACTTAGTGTGTGACTGTTATACAGGGTTTTATTTCTCTTAAACCCCTAGTCATCTATATCTGTTGAAACAGTTCTTGGAAGGAATACTTTAATAGCCTAGTAGTTGTACCTTACTTTTGGCAAAAAAAAAAAAAAACAAAAAACAATGCTGCTATAAAATGCTGTAAAACCAGTGTCATTCTTTGTCATTAGTACCTGCACACAGTCCAGTATACTTTGGGGGTACTTTCTCTAGTGCTTATACAGATAAACACATCAATTTCCTGCATTAGGTTTGACTCACTTTGAATTCTTTGGACTTTTTCTGCTTAGGACAGGGCCAATTAGATCACGTTCAGTGATCTAGTTAATTATTAACTTAGGCATTTAAATTTTTTTCTTTTTTTTGGTGAAATTTAGAGGCTGATGTGTATTAAAGCGGTCCTCACTATTTTCCCCCTAGAAAAAAGTATCATTCTGTATTGTATCACTTTCTGTGGAGGCACAATTACCAAATACGAGCTTAGGCTCTGAAGTTAAATCTCTAGGGTTTATATCTTTCTTTCATCTCTAAGTTACTTATTTAGGTTTACTAAACTGTGGTTTACTTTCAGTAAAATGATGATAAGAGTGTTGAAATGATATCTAATTCTTAGCATAGTGTGTGGCCTGTGGTAAGTATTGATATTTGGTGATGATGATAAATTGAGTATTTTTACTCATGTACACACTTCCATAGTACTCCTGGAGAAAATGTTTCATTCCACAAGGATTTAAGGTATGAATAATGTGACAGGTGCAATTTTTAAATTCTGCCAGGGTTTCTCCTTGATAGTTTATTTTATTCCATCTGAGAACCAATTGAGGACTCGTGATGAGGACACTCTGACTCACTTAGCACACATTTATTTTCTCAGTTTGCATTAAATTACATTTCTGTGTGGTTGCCTTGGTATTTGTTTCTTTATTCATTCACCTAGTAAATGTTCACACAGTGTTAGATACTGAGAATAGAGAAAAATTTCCTCTTCTTCAGAAGTTTTATAATAATGTATGTAATCTCCTTCATTAAGATTATAAACTTTCAGAAAAGAGTGTTTTCTGTTGTATTTAACTTGCCAAACTGTTCAGTGCTGTGTGCCTAGTACTCACCAAATAAGGACTGAACTGGATAACCAAAGAAGGCCTTTTCTGTCTTTTTAGGCAAATAGTTCTGCTATTATTGATCACATATTTGCCAGTAAAGCAGTGGTGAATGCCGCAATTCCAGCCTATCACCTAAGAGACCTTATCAAAAGGTACATTACATGTACTTTAACCTTGCTTTTTTTCCTGAATGGATTTATATTATTTTCTGGCTTGCTTAATCATGTAGAGGTTTTGCTTCCTTAGAATTAAAAATCTTTAGATATTCTATACAGACTGGTTTTTAAGAAACAAAAGTGTTCTTTTTTTCATGGCAAGTACCAGGTATTAGGGTCTTACTTACCACTGTTCAGTGGAAGATAGATGACGAGTCACTGTATGTTGGGCCTTCTGTAACTCTGGCAGTTCTGTAAATGAAGGAAAATAGGTGTTTAAGGAGTCTTTCCTAACTAAAGACCAAGTTTACTTTGGAATGCCAAAATAAATTTCATGTAAAGTAATTATATATTATACTTTAAATAATTACCATTGAAAACTTTGGGGACAGATAGAGTGTTTTGCTTTCACCCGTTTCCCTTAGTGGTAACATCTTAAAAATTTGAGTACAGTGTCAAGACTAGGAAATTGATACCACAGTACATGGAACTCAGATCTCACCAGTTTTATAGGCATGTATTTGTATGTGTGTGTGTATGTTTTACAAATTACAGTAGTTTAAGTAGCTGCTACCAGCTGATTGATACTAGATGTTGCATGTTGCATTTTACATTGAAAAGAGGCAGTGTAAAATTACATCATAGATTCTAGGATAGAAGTCAAATTATATAATGGATTCTAAAGGAGATTAGCCCTGGGATTTCTTTGGAAGGAATGATGCTAAAGCTGAAACTCCAGTACTTTGGCCACCTCATGGCGAAGAGTTGACTCACTGGAAAAGACTCTGATGCTGGGAGGGATTGGGGGCAGGAGGAGAAGACGACGACTGAGAATGAGATGGCTAGATGGCATCACGGACTCGATGGATGTGAGTCTGAGTGAACTCCGGGAGTTAGTGATGGACAGGGAGGCCCGGCGTGCTGCGATTCATGGGGTCGCAAAGAGTCGGACACGACTGAGCTACTGAACTGAAGATAGAAGTCTAAGTTCTAGCATTGACTTTGTTATTTAGCTTGAGAGTTTTTTTGTTTTTAATGATTACTTTATTCTTTTTCTTTCTGCAACTAATACTAGATTTGGAAGCTATAAAAAAACTGTGATGAGAAATTATAAGCTCATTTTCTAGTGTTAGCATTTTATTTCTTTTCAGTATTTTCCTTTGTATTTTGTTGTGTATGCATGCAAATTATTCAGACTGTTTTTTTTTAGACTAAAACATAAATACTGAAAAAAATGTATAGCTTAGTGAATACTTAGGAATATTATTGTATCTACCATCTAGGTTGAGAAATAGAACTTTACCAGCTACTCTAGAAGTCCTCTGTGTACTCCATCCCAATTGCAGGCCCCTTCTTCCTCCTTAAAAGAACCACTGCCCTGATTTCATGGTTATTACTTCCTTGTTTTTATTATAGTTCTGTTACCTAAGTGCGCATCTGTAAATACTATAGTTTAATGGTGCTCTTCTATTAAGAATCCCGTTTAAGTTTCATTTATTCTAAAAGGTCCCTTTCCATCTCCTACCCTCCTTTTCCCTTGTTTATTTGTTGAATAGCCTGGATTGCTGACTCAATATAGTTGTCCACAGTCTGAATTTTACAGATGATGCTATTGTAGTATAGTTTGACATATTGCCCTATTTTCTGTAAATTGGTAGTTGTATATATGGTACTGTGTTTTTTTATGTTAGCACATAATGTGGCTATCTCCATTTGATGTGTTAACAACTGTTAATACTCAATCCCTAGATCCATTACTTTGTTAGGAGTTGTAGAACAGTGATGTTCTTAGTCTCGTTTAGTTAACTAAAGATGAAATAAACTCTTGGTTCTCTTAATTAGCTTGTTTTCATAATGAATTGATTCCTTATCATCTTTCAAAGTGGATCATTTCCTTTTTAAAAGGTCAAAATATCATTATTAACTAATGAATCTAATGTTTGGTATAGTTCAATCCATTGCAGTTCTTATCATAATTGAAGCTGAACTTATCTCATCTTTGATGAATTTGAGGCTCTGCAGGTTAGCTTTGGCATACTGTACTATCTTTAATAGCTTCATCACTATCTGGTATGAGATGATGTTTCCAGGTCAAAGTGTACATTTCCTGCCCCTGACCTGGAAGTAGCCATTTCTCCAAGAAGCCTGATTTCTTTTAGTAGGAAGTAGTATTTCCCACAGTCTGGGATCTGGTTGTGACATCTGTCACCCTGTGCAGCTAAACCGGCTGACTGGGCAGGTGTCTCCTCTCTCCCGCACAGCTCCATGTGCGGGCCTCCCGAAGCTGTGCGCTCGGTCGAAGTGGATGACCATCCTGATAGAGAAAAACCGGTCTTTGGTCAAGGGTATATGAGTAGCTGTGCCCTCTGCTACGGAGAAGGCAATGGCACCCCACTCCAGTACTCTTGCCTGGAAAATCCCATGGACGGAGGAGCCTGGTGGGCTGCAGTCCATGGGGTTGCTAAGAGTCGGACATGACTGAGAGACTTCACCTTCATGCACTGGAGAAGGAAATGGCAACCCACTCCAGTGTTCTTGCCTGGAGAATCCCAGGGACAGCGGAGCCTGGTGGGCTGCTATCTATGGAGTCACACAGAGTCGGACACGACTGAAGCGACTTAGCAGCAGCAGCAGCTCTCTGCTAGAACCTCCAAGTAAAAGGCACTCAATCGTGTCTGAGTCTTTGTGACCCCCATGGACTATACAGTCCATGGAATTCTCCAGGCCAAAATACTAGAATGGGTAGCTGTTCCCTTCTCCAGGGGATTGTCCCAACCCAGGGATCGAACTCAGGTCTCCCACATTGTAGGTGGATTCTTTACCAGCTGAGCCACCAGGGAAGCCCAAACAAGCTCTCAAAACCACAGTCTGGGTATTAAGAATACTCATTGCTGTTGGGGTGATCATTGATTCTAGGCCTGTTAAGTGGGTGGAGTTCATACTGATATTTCTCATTTAAATTCAATACCACAGTGTTTTTACTTCTTCTGTTTTATATCTCTTTTCTTTTATGTCAAGAATTCTGGTCCTTAAGGACAAAGAGAATGTTAGATTAGAATATTTCATTATTACTCACTTGTTTTATTCCACATTACACTAAAACAGTCTCAATAATAGTGCTATAGATGAGAGTCCCTTGGACTGCAAGGGCATGCAACCAGTCCATTCTGAAGGAGATCAGCCCTGGGATTTCTTTGGAAGGAATGATGCTAAAGCTGAAACTCCAGTACTTTGGCCACCTTGTGCGAAGAGTTGACTCATTGGAAAAGACTCTGATGCTGGGAGGGATTGGGGGCAGGAGAAGGGGATGACAGAGGATGAGATGGCTGGATGGCATCACTGACTTGATGGACGTGAGTCTGAGTGAACTCCAGGAGTTGGTGATGGACAGAGAGGCCTGGCGTGCTGCGATTCATGGGGTCGCAAAGAGTCGGACATGACTGAGCAACTGAACTGAACTGAAGATTACTGAAAACAGTTGGCTTTGCATGTGCTCTTCCTATTCTCCCATTTGAAAAATAATTATAACCGTGTTGTCAGATTATATGGCTATTTCATGCTATGCGCTCTTTATTTTTCAAACACTCTCATTTAGTCTTAGATCTGTGTGTAACTAGATATTTAATGTTCATCACTGATCCTTGTATTCTAATCATTTTAGTGTACTGAAGCTTTTTCTTTTGATTGTAGGATTAATATTCTCTGAGTTCTTGCTTATTAATAATGATTAAACTGTGTTATTACACTTGGAAGTCTGTTTATCTGAGTATAAAAATCCTTGGCAGACTTTTTTCTTGAGCGTTTTAAACATATTACAGTTGATCTTTGAACAGCATGGGTTTGAACTGTGTGAGTCCATTTATACACAGGTTTTGTTACTACATGATGTGCAGTTGGTTGACTCTGTGGTGCAGAACTGTGGATACAGAGAAACTGTGGATGTGGAGGGCCAGCTGTAAGTTAAGTGGATTTTCACCTGGGGAGAAGGTGTACTCCTAACCTGAAGTTGTTCAGGGGTCAACTGTAGTCCATTTTCTTCTAGCAAATAGTGTTGCTGTTGAAGGCAGAGGGCTGATGACACTTTGTTTTTAAGTAATTTGGTCTTTAGGTCTAAATGCTGTGAGGATTTCATGTTTTTGTTAAAAGTCTAGTGATTTTACCAGAATAATAGATTTTGATTGCTCTGGGTCTGAATTCTCAAGAGATATGTAGTTTTAGATCTTTTTGTTTGTTGTATGAAAGTATTCTTAAGTTACAGTTCTTAGTGTGTGTTCCATTACTTTGCCTTTTTTTTCTTTAAGCACTCCCATTCTATATGCATTATTAATAGATTTTCTCTGACTATTCAGTATTATCACTCTCTTGAATAGTTTTTTATTTATTTTATTATTTCTTTTTGATTTAACAATTTTTTCTCCTTTTTGCCTTCTGTTTATCTTTAGGACATCATCTTTTGTTTTTATTCATCCTTATGTTACTTCCAACTTAGCTTAGTTTATGAAATGATTTTTTTTCCTTTTATTCCTAATTATTTCCTGAGTTTTGTTACCTGATTTTTTATATTTTCTAGTTTTGATTTATGTTACTCTTTAATACTTTGTATCTTTGTAAACAAGGCCGTGGCCTCATTTTCAGATGGTTGGCTATAGTGCTCCTGGGTGCTGTGGTCATGTCTTTCTTGCATGCATTTGTTGTCTGAGGGCAGGTTATTTAGCAATCCTCTTTCCTGGTCTAGTAACTTTGTTATAATACTTTGTATGTGGCTCATTTTTATGTGAGATTCACTTTCCTAAACTTAGGAAGGTGTAGCTTTTCTAACTATAGGTAGCTCCTTCTGTTGTTTTCTGTAGTGTTTTTTTTTTCCCTTGAGATGCTCTTGGCTCTTCCCTTTCCCTGTTTTTTTTTCTGATGTCTTTGTCTCTTTCTCTCTCAATTTACATTTACCCCATTAATATGAGTTCTCATCCCAAGATTTCTTTTCTCTGCGGGACTCTGCCTTAGAAGGGAGCTTCAACTGATTGGTTTTGAGAGATTCTAGTGTCTAGATTACTTCAGCCCCCTCAAATCTTACACAGGACCCCTTGTATTCATTTGGAATGTATAACCCCTGGTTTAGTTCAAACAGCTTTTCTCAAATTGGTTTTTTGTACTTTCCAGTGAATACCTGTTTTAGGGGATTATTTTTTCTCTGGGTCATCAGATTAACTGTTGTTGCTCTCTGCTTCCATCTACATAGATGCCCGTATGGTGCAAGTCTTGCTGCTACTGATGATCTGTCCGTAGCCACTCGGATTTTGTTGTCTAGTGAGGTTACTTTGTTATGTTGTCCATAGATGTTTTTTATTTTGCTATCAAGTTGCTTTATTATTAGGAGGCTTTAACAAGACAAAAGTCATCTTACCTCTTTTTTTTTTAATTCAATTGCCATAAATCTATGTCTAGCTTTTTTTCAGTTAGTGTTACAGAATGTGGGTCATTTTCCTGTGTTGTGTTTATTAATCAAAAACATTTAAATTAAAATATAATATTATGTCTTAGGTGTATATAATAATTTATTAAACTGTTTACTCATAAATGGCATTAATGTTTTTTTGTAGTTGAATGATTCAGAAAGTCATGCTAATATAATTAATGTTGTGGTGAATAGTTAGATGTTTTTACTTTCTTTATTGGTTATATCTTCAAAAGATTTGATGTAAAGGTAAATATTTTTGTGTTTTAGCATGCTTCATGATGATCCAAGCAGAAGAATTCCTGCTGAAATGGCATTGTGCAGCCCATTCTTCAGCATTCCTTTTGGTAAGTTGTACACATCTTTTATTTTTTCTTGGTTATTTTATAATCAAATAAGATATCAGAACTAATTTATATCCCCAAGCTCCTTTCCCTAATATTCATCAGTTTATTTGGGGGAGTTTGCATTTAACCATGTTGTAATGAATTTAACAGCCCCTCATATTGAAGATTTGGTGATGCTTCCTACGCCAGTGCTAAGACTGCTGAATGTGCTGGATGATGATTATCTTGAGAATGAAGAAGAATATGAAGGTCAGGGCTTCCTAAATTTTATTTTAATATGTCTTTCCTGTGTAGAATAAACATACCATTTCATAGCATTCTCATATTTTGCTAGTTTATATAGTGAGGCTATTGAACTATGTGATCTCTAAAGTACACTTACTTTTGACTCCTGCTATATATTTAATGTGCCCCCACCAATTTCCTATGAGAACGCTCTAAGCCCCAATGTGATAGAATTGGAGACTTTAGGAGGTAATAGGATTAGATTAGGTCATGAAGCTGGGGCCCTTCTGATGGAACTAGTGGCCTTTAAAACAGAATAGACAGGAGAGCAGTCTTTGTCTTCTTCTCTTTCTGTCTCTGCCCATGTGAGTATACAGCAGGAAGGCAGCTGTCTACACCCAGGCACCAAATCTGCCTGCACCTTGATGTTTGCATTCTAGCCTTCAGAACTATGAGAAACAAATGATTGTTGTTTAAGCCACTTGGTGTGTGGCGTTTTGTTACAGTGTCCCAGCAGACTGGAACAATTCCTAAGGTCCTTTCAACTCTCTTACACCTGATAAAGTGAAAGTGAAGTCGCTCAGTCGTGTCCGACTCTTTGCGACCCCGTGGACTATAGCCCATTAGGCTCCTCAGTCCATGGGATTCTCCAGGCAAGAGCACTGGAGTGAGTTGCCATTTCCTTCTCCACTTTTACTAAATAAATAAAGATTATCTTTCCCAGCAGCTTCTTTCTTTCTGTCTGTGCTAATCCTGCCCTACACTTTGACTTCTTTTTAGCTCTTGTTTATTTATTTTGCGTTTAACAATTCATTTACTCAAAACATATTTACTGAGTATGAGCTTGCCACTGTGGATTTATTTCCTGTCTTTAGTGTAATAGGGGAGATCTGAAGGTTACGGTAAAATACTGAGGCAGCGAGGAGGGCTGTTTAACTCAGTTTGAGTGACGCATGAATGGGCATCTCTACAGACATACAATACCTGAGTGTGTTAGTGATTGAAGTTGCTTGACTAAAAGTTGCGGGGTTGAGCTAAAAGTAGCTCAGAGACATTGAGATGAGAGAAAATGTGCCATATTCAGAGAACAGCAAATTGTTTGGGATGGCTGTCTTTTAGGATATTTAACAATCAGTCAAAGCTAAAAAGGTAGCCAGAATATAGATATCGAGTAGACTTGTTTGATACGTTTAAGGATTTGGACTTTATCCCAGAGATAGTAACACTGGAATATAAATTACAGAAAAGAACTTTGTATCAGGGGTAGAATAGTTCCTGGCTTCTGATAAGTATTCAATAAATATTTGTCCATTGTAAAATGCAATAAAGAGCTGTTAAAATTTAAACTACCTGAGTATTATAGTCAAACTTGGATTTAATAAGAGCATTCTGGAAGCAGAATGGTGAATGGACCAAACTTAGAAATATCAATTGTGCGCATGCTAAGTCGCTTCAGTCTGACTCTTCTATGGACTGCAGCCCCCCAGGCTCCTCTGGTCATGGGACTCTCCAGGCAAGAATACTGGAGTGGGTTGCCATTTCCTCTTCCGGGGATCTTCCTGACCCAGGGATTGAAGCCAGGTCTCCTAGGTCTTCTGTATCTCCTGCATTGGCAGGTGCGTCCTTAGCACTCCCCCAACTTGGGAAGTTCAGAAATATCAGTCGCTTGGTACCGAGCATTTTCTTTGTGGAAAATTAAGCCGTTACTGATGGAGCTGGTTTTACCACACTGTTTCTTGTAAGGGTAAGTCATTTTATGTCCCTGAGCTTTATATAGTTACCTAACAAATGAAACAAACCTAATTTCTTTGAATCTGTGACAGTTGTAGGAATCTTCAATCTATACTTTTTAGGATGCCTTTTTATCTGAAAGGATAATCTTACCCTCATTATTGTTCTGGAATTCCCAGGTGGCTCAGTTGTAAAGAATCCGCCTGCAATGCAGGAGTGAAGTGAAAGTCACTCAGTCATGTCTGACTCTTTGTGACCCCATGGACTGTAGCCTACCAGGCTTCTCCATCCATGGGATTTTCTAGGCAAGAATACTGGAGTGGGTAGCCTTTTCCTTCTCCAGGGGATCGTCCCATCCCAGGGATCAAACCCAGGTCTCCCGCATTGCAGGCAGATTCTTTACCAGCTAAGCCACAAGGAAAGCCCAAAAAGGGGTCACTATGGCTGCATGGGCCAGGAAATGAACCTGGGCCTCTCTCATGGCAGGTGAGAATTCTACCACTGAACCACCCATGCACAGTTCAGGAAATGTGGGTTCAATTCCTATGCTGGGAAGATTTCCTGGAGAAGGAAATGGCAACCCACTCCAGTATTCATGCCTGGGAAGTCCCATGGACAGAGGAGCCTGGCGGGCTGCAGTCCATGGGGGTTGCAAAAGAGTTGGATACAGGATTTCCCTGGTGGCTCAGATGGTAAAGTGTCTGTCTACAATGCGGGAGACCTGGGTTCGATCCCTGGGTCGGGAAGATTCCCTGGAGAAGGAAACGGCAATCCACTCCAGTACTCTAGCCTAGAAAATCCCATGGAGGGAGGAGCTTGGTGCAGGCTACTGTCGATGGGGTCGCAAAGAGTTGGGTATGATTGAGCGACTTCTAGCAATTAACAACAGCATTTTTTAATTAGGTCATTATGGTACAGTAATTCTAAATAATCTCTTGACATCTATTTCAAATTATTAAGCCTTTTAAGTGTCTACCAACTGTATTTAATTCTGTCTCCTCTTAATAATTTTGATTGCTGTAAAATTCAAGCGTGAACTTTCTTGAGTAAACCTTAGGGTAGACTGTATCTGTTCTTTCCTGTGTATCTTGCTGTATAACACCTTTTTTTCCACTTCTAAATACATTAAGCATTTAAATGTTGAAATGTTAAACATTTAATGGCATTTAAACATTTAAATGTGTAAATGCTATTAAGTCTTACTATTTAAGAGTCTTACATGAACTAAAGTGCAACAGACTTTTTAGTAGCATTAAACACCTTTGTCAGTTCAGATTACACTAGTTTTAGGTAAGCTTGCCTTGCTCGAAATCATGTGTGAGGACAGCTGTCTTGTAATCTTGATGGCAGTGGGTAAGAGGTTAAATTCGAACCTTCCACTGAGACCAAAATGAATTGCAAGTTTTGTATATGTTAGAGTATTAAAACAACGAAGTAGGGAGAGGGTAAGGAGGGAAGGAAAAAGGGCAGGCAGGTAGGAGAGAGTAAAGGAAAAAAATTTAGCTAAAAAATCATAGGAGATTAAAATATATATATTCTAGGAGTTGAGAAGGCACAGTGTGCACTAGTGTGCACAAAATTCAAAATAATGATTCAGCAAATTTTATCGTGATGTGAACCACCATTGACAAAATATTTACAGTTTTTACCACAGAAGGAACCCCTATAACGCAAGCCAATAGATAGTGGGTAAAGGATACAAACAATTTATATGAAAGGATGTACAATATATCTCACACACATATTTCATTCTCATTTGTTGAAATATTAATACTGTACCCTGATATCTTTGTCACTTGTCACATTGACAGTGAAGAGTGGGTAAGGTATTAGAAAACATTCACATATGTCACTGGAGAGAGTTTAAGTTGGTGAGCCTATATGAAAAGCAAATTGGTAACCCTAGCAATTACAAATTCACATTAATTTTGACCTAGCAGTTCCATTTCCAAAAAGTTAATTTAGAAGTACACAAGTGAAATGAGATGTATATACAAGTTTATCTATTACAGTATTGTTTATAATGGCAAGCAGTTTTAGAATAGTTTAATTATTCATCAGTAGGACACATTAGAGAATTTATCACTCTTTTATAGAATGAAATATTAAATTACCATAAAAATAAATGAGAAAATTTTGTGTAATAATATTTAAAGGTCTAAAAATGTAGTTTTAAGAAAGATTGGAACTTTTTATTTAAAGCATATATGATTATGTTTGCTTGTATAAACTTATAAAGTTTATGGAAGGAGATGTGTATAAGAGACAGTGCTAAATCCTGGTCTAGTAACTTTGTTATAATACTTTGTATGTGGCTCATTTTTATGTGAGATTCACTTTCCTAAACTTAGGAAGGTGTAGCTTTTCTAACTATAGGTAGCTCCTTCTGTTGTTTTCTGTAGTGTTTTTTTTTTCCCTTGAGATGCTCTTGGCTCTTCCCTTTCCCTGTTTTTTTTTCTGATGTCTTTGTCTCTTTCTCTCTCAATTTACATTTACCCCATTAATATGAGTTCTCATCCCAAGATTTCTTTTCTCTGCGGGACTCTGCCTTAGAAGGGAGCTTCAACTGATTGGTTTTGAGAGATTCTAGTGTCTAGATTACTTCAGCCCCCTCAAATCTTACACAGGACCCCTTGTATTCATTTGGAATGTATAACCCCTGGTTTAGTTCAAACAGCTTTTCTCAAATTGGTTTTTTGTACTTTCCAGTGAATACCTGTTTTAGGGGATTATTTTTTCTCTGGGTCATCAGATTAACTGTTGTTGCTCTCTGCTTCCATCTACATAGATGCCCGTATGGTGCAAGTCTTGCTGCTACTGATGATCTGTCCGTAGCCACTCGGATTTTGTTGTCTAGTGAGGTTACTTTGTTATGTTGTCCATAGATGTTTTTTATTTTGCTATCAAGTTGCTTTATTATTAGGAGGCTTTAACAAGACAAAAGTCATCTTACCTCTTTTTTTTTTAATTCAATTGCCATAAATCTATGTCTAGCTTTTTTTCAGTTAGTGTTACAGAATGTGGGTCATTTTCCTGTGTTGTGTTTATTAATCAAAAACATTTTAAATTAAAATATAATATTATGTCTTAGGTGTATATAATAATTTATTAAACTGTTTACTCATAAATGGCATTAATGTTTTTTTGTAGTTGAATGATTCAGAAAGTCATGCTAATATAATTAATGTTGTGGTGAATAGTTAGATGTTTTTACTTTCTTTATTGGTTATATCTTCAAAAGATTTGATGTAAAGGTAAATATTTTTGTGTTTTAGCATGCTTCATGATGATCCAAGCAGAAGAATTCCTGCTGAAATGGCATTGTGCAGCCCATTCTTCAGCATTCCTTTTGGTAAGTTGTACACATCTTTTATTTTTTCTTGGTTATTTTATAATCAAATAAGATATCAGAACTAATTTATATCCCCAAGCTCCTTTCCCTAATATTCATCAGTTTATTTGGGGGAGTTTGCATTTAACCATGTTGTAATGAATTTAACAGCCCCTCATATTGAAGATTTGGTGATGCTTCCTACGCCAGTGCTAAGACTGCTGAATGTGCTGGATGATGATTATCTTGAGAATGAAGAAGAATATGAAGATGTTGTAGAAGATGTAAAAGAAGAATGTCAAAAATATGGACCAGTGGTATCTCTGCTTGTTCCTAAAGAAAATCCTGGCAGAGGACAAGTAAGTGAATATTTTTCATAATTTGAAAATGATTCAGTGGTTATTAAAATCCTGTGCAAAATGTTTTAATTTTAAAGAAAGATACACACAAAATGTTGCTAGGCATTAAAAATCTGCATTATCACGGTTTTTACTTTTTGTACTTCTTTCTTTTTCCTAAAGTTCTATAATATGCATGCACTTTTTATCACTTTAAAAAATTTATCACTTTAAAAACCATATGCTAATTTAGGTCAGGGTCAGCTACAGAAATATTTGGCCCAGTTTTTTCTAATTAAGTACAGTAGGAAAATCATTTAGGTTAGGTTCTGATTATAGTAGAATTATCAGTGATAATTTAAACAAGGACAATGTACTGGACTGAGAATCCTGAAAGCTGAGTTCAAGTTTCAACTTGGCTTGTTTTATGAGGAACCTTAGTTTTTTCATCTATAGAATGTATAGGCTAAAAGTATGATCATAGTTTCTGAAAAAAACTCTATGATCCTAAATTAAGTCTTTCTTTTATCTGTAGGTTTTTTTTCCCCCAGAGAGTAGAATATTGTTTTATTCTCCGTTTCTTAATCATAACATCACTGGCATTTGAGCTGGATAATTCTTTGTTTGGGGAGCTGCCATGTACATTATAGGATGTGTAACATCGTCCTTGGCCTCTGCTCACTGGATTATCCTTTCTGCCATCCTTCTCAGTTGTGACACCAGAAATGTCTCTAGACAGTGCCAAATGCCCCCTGGTGAAATCACCTTTGGTTGTGGATTTTGTCTTTCATGGTTAAATATTAGGAAAATTCTTGGCAACTGAAAAAAAGTGAAAGAAATTTCACTCTCATCTTAGTGAAAAGTTATTATTGCCAGTCTAGTAATAACAGCATTTACCTCATTCAGTGTCAAGAGCATACTAATAACTGCATCCTTGCTGTTTATTTATTGAACCAGTATTTATTGAGCATAACAGGTAGGATACAACAGTGAATGAAGCAGACAAAAGAATGTATAATGATAAGTGCTATGGAGAAAAAAGAGATTGGAGAAGAGATATAAAGAGTGCTGTGGAGGGGTGGATAGCAGTTTTAAATAAGCAGGTGAGGAAGACCATAATGGATTACACTTGAGTCAAAATTTGAAGGAGGTAAGGAAGAGAATTCTAGCAAAGAGAACAGCAAATTTCAAGGCCCTGAGTATTCCTGGTAGCTTTGAGGAGGACAGTGTGGCTATGCAAAATGAGAAGAATGGAGAATAATGGGAGATTAGATCAAGGAAGTATGTGAGCATAGGATAGATCAAGGAATGAGAAGGAAAGGTATTGGAAGGTTTTGAATTAAGAATTAACATGATCTGACTCAATCTGAGTGGCAAAATAGAGAAACAGGAAAAGTCTTTTCAGGGGGAACGTGTCCATCTTGTAGCCTGCTAGGCTCCTCCAACCATGGAATTTCCCAGGCAAAAATACTGGAGTGGGTTCCCATTTCCTTCTCCAGGAGATCTTGCCGACCTAGGGATTGAACCCAGGTCATGAAAAAAACAAGTCTGACCAAAAAGCAACATGGTGCAGCTGAAACGTGCTGGCCTGTAACCGAAGGCTGATGGACCGAGACCACCCTCTGCTGTCAGTGTAGCTTTGGGCTTCTCTGGTGGCTAGCTGGTAAAGAATCTGCCTGCAGTGCAGGGGACCTGGATTCCATCCTCGGTTGGTAAGATCCCCTGGAGAAGAGAATGACTACTCACTCCAGTATTCTGGACTGGAGAATTCACCCCTGCATATTCCATGGGGTCGCAAAGAGTCCAGCATGGCTGAGCAACTTTCACTTTCATGAGCAAAAAGACACTGGCTTTATCAGTGCTGAAGAATTGATGCTTTTGAACTGTGGTGTTGGAGAAGACTCTTGAGAGTCCCTTGGACTGCAAGGAGATCCAGCCAGTCCATCCTAAAGGAAATCAGTCCTGAATATTCCTTGGAAGGACTGGTGCTGAAAGTGCAACTCTCAATATTTTGGCCACCTGATGTGAAGAACTGACTCATTGGAAAAGACTCTGATGCTGGGAAAGACTGAAGGCAGGAGGAGAAGGGGGCGACAGACGATGAGATGGTTGGATGTCATCATTGAGATGATTGACATGAGTTTGAGTAAGCTCCGGGAGTTGGTGATGGACAGGGAGGCCTGGCGAGCTGCAGTCAGTGGGGTCACAGAGTTGGACATGACTGAGCAACTGAACTGAACTGACACGACTGAGCGAAAGAAAGCTTATCAACAAAAGAAATAAGCTGCTAAGTGGAGAGTGAATGCAACTTTTGATAAATTCTTAAAATCACAGATTTAACTTCTTTCAGTTATTGAAGATGTTGCCTAGTTGGTAAAGTCAGGATGAATTTTTCATTTCAAACATGTTAATTTTTTAAGGAATATTCAAAAAATACTTGAAAATAGATTATGAGATGCTTCTTATAAGCAGTAGTCAAGATTACAGTGATAGAACTCTAATTAACTACATAATAAGTTATAAAATGTGTTTTCTCTTTAGTTTACAGTGATATAATGTGTAAAACTACAGGTTATCTATGAATAAGCAAGGAGTAAGATAGGAAGCATTGTATTTCTTCTATAAGTGCATGTCTACTCATTTATTGAACTTTGGTCAGTAGATTTTGGAGTAATTACTAATCAATTTAAAAAATCAGAAAGCTTCATATTCTCATTGGACATCATCTAATCTTCCTTTTATATTTAATGAAGAAGTATTTATTGCTAGAAACTATCGCTAAATACATTGGTTTTTGGAAGAAAAGGAGATATAAAATATCAACTATATCTAAGATGAGTAAAATGAGCATCAATTTTTAGCACTGGATGGTCTCAAATTTTGTTTTTAAGAGTAATGCATAGCTTAAAATGACATAGAATGAAAGAGGCAGAATCAGTTCTACATGTCCATTTTACATTATTAATGAATTCAGAAAATCCTAGGTCTAATTAAATTTTCTTTTGGAGAGATAGGGTAAACATATGAAGGTTCATGTTCACTTAACCCCTACCAGAGATGTGTATAAGAGACAGGTTTACAGTGATATAATGTGTAAAACTACAGGTTATCTATGAATAAGCAAGGAGTAAGATAGGAAGCATTGTATTTCTTCTATAAGTGCATGTCTACTCATTTATTGAACTTTGGTCAGTAGATTTTGGAGTAATTACTAATCAATTTAAAAAATCAGAAAGCTTCATATTCTCATTGGACATCGTCTAATCTTCCTTTTATATTTAATGAAGAAGTATTTATTGCTAGAAACTATCGCTAAATACATTGGTTTTTGGAAGAAAAGGAGATATAAAATATCAACTATATCTAAGATGAGTAAAATGAGCATCAATTTTTAGCACTGGATGGTCTCAAATTTTGTCTTTAAGAGTAATGCATAGCTTAAAATGACATAGAATGAAAGAGGCAGAATCAGTTCTACATGTCCATTTTACATTATTAATGAATTCAGAAAATCCTAGGTCTAATTGTCACACTTCATCCTTAAAAGAAATATTTGCATGACCAGTCATAGGCAAGGCATGAAACTTTGTTTACCAGTGCAGGCAGAGTCCATTAAAAAAAGAAAAAGTTTTGGATTTAAAGTTTTCTTTTTATATCCTGGAAGTTTTTATGCCATTTGGAAATACTTTGATTTTTCAGCTAGGAAAAGGGCTCTTAAGAGAGGGGGAAATGAAAAGGGATAACCTGCCTGAACTTATAGGTAGATCCAATTTTAGGAAAAGGTACAAATGAAAGTTAAGAATCTGGAGATTGATGTCTATCTGTTCTTGCCTCCATTTTGAAAGTCTCTTGTGTGTCCTAGGATGCTCGAACCTCAGTTTAAAGAATATTGATGTAACAAAGGAGGCATCCAGCTGAGGTGGGAGAGGCAGTTCTTTTCCTGGTTCATATACTTAGGCAGTAACTGCTGCTGCTGCTGCTAAGTCGCTTCAGTCGTGTCCCGATTCTGTGCGACTCCAGAGATGGCAGCCCACCAAGCTCCCCCGTCCCTGGGATTCTCCTTGCAAGAACATTGGAGTGGGTTGCCATTTCCTTCTCCAGTGCATGAAAGTGAAAAGTGAAAGTGAAGTCGCTCAGTCAGGTCTGACTCTTAGCAACCCTATGGACTGCAGCCTTCCAGGCTCCTCCATCCATGGGATTTTCCAGGCAAGAGCACTGGAGTGGGGTGCCATTGCCTTCTCCATAGGCAGTAACTGAGGAACAGTCATTTCACTTGCTTGTAACTTTTGCTTTAGATTGTCATTTCACTTGCTTGTAACTGTTGCTTTAGACTGTCAAAATAAATTAGACTAATAAAGTAAGGTATTTCAGCTGCCTAGGAAAAGAAATCACCTAGTTTTAAATTTGTTCGTTACTATAGTTATGAGACACACACACATGAAGTTGGAGAAGCACTGTTCTGAAACAGTTTTGATGAAAAGAAAGTTACTTTGTTTTCTCTGTTCTCTTGCAGGTCTTTGTTGAGTATGCCAATGCTGGTGATTCCAAAGCTGCTCAGAAATTGCTGACTGGAAGGATGTTTGATGGAAAGTTTGTTGTGGCTACCTTTTACCCGCTGAGTGCCTACAAGAGGGGATATCTGTATCAAACTTTGCTTTAATCAGTAACCTGAGGACTGTTTTCTGTTTCTCCTCTTCCATCTCCTGGGTTATTCTACATCTGAATGCAGGAGTACCCCCTTTACCATTTTAAGGGAATACTTTGTATATTATTCAGTCCTGCTAACATGCAGCCATTGCTCCAGCGGTGGCTGCATTGCAGACATTGGGCACTGCGTAGGACAGGCCCTCTTAGCTGGACATTGAGGGCTTGTAGAGCATCCATGTGGGCGTCTTTTACTTGTGCAGTAGGGCAAGTGCTGCTCTTCAGTATGTAACTTAAAAAGATATTAACTATTTCATGTGATCATGAAGCAGGGATGAAGACTATCCTGTCATAGGAATATTAACAAATTTGTTAGCGTTGGTGACATCACTTACAGATTATTCCTTTATGTTGTTAGATGGTTCTTCCTTATTGATATCTGTAGTTGGCACTGGATGCTCTCAGTAATTTAAAGTAATTGTCAAGCAGCATTTCCCTACTGTGTTCTTAACACTGAGTTATGATTTTTTTTTTTAAGGAGTACTGTAGTACTAAATATTCCCTAAAGAAACTGCGGTGAGCCTATCTATATATTTTTTTTAATTAAGGCTTTTAAAATAGAAAGCTGATGCTTGATCTTGCACAATTTTTATGTCTAGTATGTATGCTTGAGTGAGTGTACAGGTATGAAAGGTTAGAGAATATTTGAGTAGCATTCTTTATAGTGTGAATCTTGTTGGTTAATACAGTCTATGACCATCTCTTCCCTACGTGTTTAATGTCTGTAAGATTTAGGATACAGGTTTTTTGGGAGTTGGTGTGTCTGAAAGAATGAAATGAGAAAATAGTCCATTCCTGAGAGGCCCAGAGCACACAAGTCTAGACTGGATTACATTGAAACTCTTAAAGTGAGAAAACTCTTGTAAGAGTTTTGGTACACATAGATTGCCCCATCTTTCAGGGTCTGATTTCTACCCTGCGTTAGTTCATCTGTTTTGTACTGACTCTTCTAGGATCATTGTAAGATTTCTCAAGATACAGTTTGCCTACTATGATGGAAAATTTATGTTGGGTGAAAAGAAAGAATTAGTTTTTTAGTGAAGGGAAAAGAAAAAAAAATAGGTACAGGATGCATAATCAAGGATTCTTTATTTCTTCCTTTTTCTCTCATCTCCCTCCCGTACCTTCTTTTCCTCTTCCCCCATTCTTTACCTCTATCCTTAGCTGAAGAGAAGTTAGAGGAAAGCATCCTAGCTGGTCAGGTGGTCTGACTTTTGACTGAAAGGAAGTTAAGAAAGGTGAAGCTATAATAAGGTGGAAGTAGAAAGAATGAAAAACTTATGAAGAATTCTTAAAAAAAATTCATAGAAATCTAACGTGACCCCAGATAGAGGCTGTTAGTATTCATGAGTTCATGGGCACAGATTGATTACATGGTTTTAGGAATCATAATTATTGATTCTTCTCACTTTACAGTAGATTGTCTTCAGAGGTTTAAATCTTAGGAAATCTTTATAAAGCACTGATTATACAAAAAAAGTTATATACAGGTTATGAATTTTTTGTTAACTAAATGAAAAATTTATTATTTATTTATTTTCCTAAGGAAAACACTTCTATATCTTTCCCTGCTGGAAGGCTCCTCATATAGTTTTTCCCTGTGGGTGCCATGCAAGTTATTGAGAGCCCAATTAAGAATTTATGTCTTAGAGGATGAATTATTTTACCCTATTCACACAGTTACTATTTGATATTTTAGTTAATCATAGTTACCTAATTCTTCAGAACTCTCTTTAATATTTATTATGAAGCCAAATTTGGTATAAGGAGGATAAATAATGAGTTGCCAAAAGACCTTGTGGCCTGGTGCCCAAGGGAAGATTGTATAAGTAACTTCTAATATGTGCCCTTAGGAGGAAGAGCTATTCTTTTTCATTTTGGCCCTTTCAGAGGTTTATTAGCTGGTTTGGTTTCAGGTGAAAATTCGAGAGAGTATTATGGAGACCTAAGCTTTCCTATGGAGACCTAAGCTTTCCTAAAACATAAATGTTTGTATGGGTAGCAGCTTCTGTGTCGATTAAAAACACCAGGTCCTTCCATACATACTGATGAACACAGTGCAAATGAGTTCTTTTTAAGGGCAAGTATTTTAGGTTAGCACATATTCCTTTCTCATTTCCCTTCCCCACCACCACCAAAAAGAAAAGTCCTTACAAATAAACTGCAGGTAGGCTTCTAAGCTTAATGATGCAGTGTGCTGCTAACATCTTGATGCTGAATTTCACAGCATTCTTTGATCGTCCTATTGTTGATGTATTCATCATAAGTATATGTAGTGTTTAACACTGTAGAATTTTATTACAGAAGATGCTAACTAGATTTTAAGTGTGCTGAGGGAACAACTGATGAGCCTAAGTAATCATGGTTAAGCCACAAAACTGAAAACAATGCCTCCTTTGATTTAAATTATTTTATAGCTCTTAGCCCGTTATTACCAAAGATGACATTTGCAGATTTTTCTCCCTCTTCTAATATTATAAGAAGTTTAATCTTGCTAACTTTTTTAAACCTGAACCAAATATTAAAAGATGCAGTTTCCATCATCATTAGGATGAAATATATACACAAAGATTATGATTTCTTGAAGTTTTAAAAACAAATTTTCTTTTGGAGAGATAGGGTAAACATATGAAGGTTCATGTTCACTTAACCCCTACCAGTTTGGGAAAATTTTATCTCAGGTAATTTTTCTTTCCCTAAATTAATATCTGTGCTTCCTTCCCTTTTGCCTTCAGGTTTCTTCTTTATTGTCCCATGATGTTGTCCTGGTACATTTTTGTCCCAGAAAAGGCATGTAAATTGATTATTCTGTAGCAAATCTTTGGTTCTTTGGAAACATATTTGGAGGAGGTGGCTAGTTGGCCACTTTTGAAACTTCAATGCTGTATTTAGAGAAGAATAAATGGGGTTGGATGCCTCAGTAAAAGATAGCACTAGCTAAAAGAAACTATTTGCTGCATTTTAAAGGCATAATAATAAAATGAGCCTCCTGCAATAAGAGATTGATTGCATTTATTATCACTCTATGTCTTCCCTGTTTTGTGGCCATCAGTATAGTACATCTGTAGAAAAAAAATTCTCTGCCATGCCTCGAGCCACTGCTATGGCTGCTTTTAGAGCAAAACCATAGATGCAGTTTTTCTCATCCTTCTCCCTGTTTTCATTGAAACAGGTATTGCCTTCTTTTTAAAGGTACTCTAGCTGCTAAATAAAAGAGTGCTGAGCTATGTTAAATTAGCCTTTAAAAAAAATCTGAATTATTAACTTCTCTTCTAGAATCATATTACTTATACTTAAATTTTAATCTTTGAGCAAATTTATTATAAGAAAAGCTGCCAGAAAGAGTGCTGCCGTGTAAAGGAAGTTGAAGAGAAACTATGGGCTAAGGTTTGTTTCTGTCTTAATTCACTGGGCTTTCACCCTGGTAAGGGAGTCAGTTATCTTTCTGGAATAAATTATAGTCAGAGTTACAATACTCAGATGCTGTGTTTTGACTCATTTGAGTTATTTCTCAAATTTTTGGCATCATTTTCTTAGGCTTTTATCCTAGCCGTATAAAATTAGGCCTACTTGCATATTTTCTGCTATTAGTTATACTTGGCAGCATGACATTTTATTTTTTATAATTTAATGAAAATCGGCACCATAGTAGCTGATGGT
This sequence comes from Madoqua kirkii, assembly GCA_006408675.1. Taxonomy (NCBI): domain Eukaryota; kingdom Metazoa; phylum Chordata; class Mammalia; order Artiodactyla; family Bovidae; genus Madoqua; species Madoqua kirkii. Next base: position 36,505 of record SJYC01138925.1, read on the forward strand.
ACTTATACTGACATAGTTACTGGGTGAGGGGGTGGGGGAGACACTCAGTAACCACATGTTTTACCTGGACTTTCATGCAAGGGTACATGCTAGGTGGCTTTATTCAGGTTAGGGTACAGATGGAATCACATCATGACTTTTAGTCTGGTGGATGTGTAGACAGTCAAAGATTTAAGCAAGTGCCTTGTGTTTCCTGGAAAATTTTAAAACTCATTTGGGCGAAACCTTCCCAGATGATAGTAGTTACTGCTCCTTTGCCTTTTCCTTGGAATAGCTTTTAGTTTGAATCATGTAGTATAAAACTTCAGCATTTCCTTGGTTAGCCTTTTTTTAAAATATTTGTAAAACTGTTCATATTTGTTTTTTTTTTCCCCCCAGTATTACATACAGTGGAAAGCCAGAGTTGTCTAGCAGAATCTAATTCTTCCTTGGATGTAGTTCCATTTTTAATATTATGTTCCTTCTTCAAAACTTACTACTCCAGCTCTCTGATAAAATTTATTTCTTGTTAATTGTGGTCACAATACAGACCAAACTTTGGTCACAGCTCAAAAGAATTTCCATTTCTTAAGGTGCTCAGTAAATCACCTTTACTTTTGAGATGTTAGCCTTTTCAGGTTAGTATCACTTTCTAGCTTTCTCAGTGAATAAACGAATGTTGAATCTCTGTGAAATGGAATTCATCTGAGCCTCTTGTGGTATATTTGGGTAAGTTACATTTTCTTAGTGATAGAGGAGTGTGATTGTTTTAGTTACCCAGAATTTTAGAGATTTTGTTTTGTTTTAGGTTAGCGTCTTCTCTGACACCACAGGATATATCATGTTTGTCATCCAGTGTTTTTCACCACTTTTTAAATTCACACAGTGAATGACCAGTAGATTAACACAGTGACATGTGATTGACAAGCACTTGAGGACATTTCAGAAGGCATACAGTTTTAACGTTTTGCTGCAATTTGGGGCTTTTATAGGAGAAATGGGCTGTAAAAGAAGTACCTGTAAACCAGAGAGCATTTAGGAAATTGTTTATGGGTGGTCATGAAGGTGATCTTCAGGATATGAGATACATAGTTTACATAACCTTTTTCTCCTGATGTGAAGTTTGTATTCATTTCCCTACAACTCAGCACTTTTGTTGTCCGTTACTCTGTTTAGAAGGATTAATGTTTTATTTGCTTTATTTGTGCTTTTCAGAGAGCTGTCATAATCATGCCAGTTAGGTTTGTGGCACTATCAATGCCAGAATTCATGGGAAATTTATCAAATGATTGCAAGGTATTTCCCATTAAATAGAGTAACTGTCACAGTATCCCAAAGGAAACCGAGGACTTTTTTGAAAGACTTGTATGTTTTATGATTAGCTTTGTGATCAGAGAGAACAGAGCATTCTGTCTTGTTTTGCCTTATGTGACTGCTGATTCATGTGACTGTTGATCCTTGTTGTGAAGTAAAAGAGCTTATTTTGTTATACTACTTTGTATGATGAAATAAGTCACACTCTGAAGGAAAAAACTCAAAACTGGAATTGTCAAAATGTTTATTCCTGTTTGCAGAACTCTTAGGTAACAACATCAAAGCTATTTGTTATCATAAACTCTTAATTGTCAGCAAGAGAATTATATGTAGTTGGTTCTGTCCCAGTTGGAATTCCCTTCCCTTTCTAAGCTTTCTCCTTAATCGTATTCATGATGTCAGGATAGTGAGTGTGTAAAAGAAAATGTAGTGAGGTGTTCTGTATTACAAATCCAAAATCGTGCATTTATGGACTCAAAATCTTTTCAGTTATTTGTATTATCTATAGCTATATTATTTTATTAGCATGGGTTGTCAAAAATCTACCAAATTTAAGAGTAAAGAAGAGAAAAGTAATATAAACAAAGAGATGAGGGGAAGAAAATGGCTTCCTTTTTAAGGTATTATTAATTGTTCATATAGTTTACGACCTAAAATGATATTTATTTTTAAAAATCCAAGTTTGGTACCTGTAACGTAGAAACATTGCCTTTTCTATACATTCCTCATCCTTGTTTCCCCAGAAAATTATGTTTAAGAGTGTATGAGACCAGATTAAATATCCATATTTAGTTTGGTCAAATTTTTAAAAATGATATTTAAATGAGACTATCTTTTGTGTATTTGGTATACATCAACACTTATGCAAATCAAGGATCAGAAAGAAACTGGGGATTAGCCATCTCTGTGTTTCCCTGTGCACGTTGGGTACAGTGGGTGGCATTAGTATGCACTAGCTGCAGTGTTGTAGCACCTTATGAAAGTAAGTAGTGTTAAGTACAACAAACCTTAAATAATTTAACATTCCTTTATATCCTCCAAACAGTGTCAAATCTGGGGTAGAACAGATTTTTTTTCCCCCCAAAGGACTCCATCTTTGTTCTTTTTTGTTCACTCTGTGAAATCCAGTTATGATCAATAGATTTTGAGAATTTGTGGCTTCCTAAATCAGCACTGGAGTGGTTGGTTGTGAATATTAAAACCTACTACTGTTTTCCCTCAGTAATATATAATAGCTGTGTTCTTGCTTAGAAGGTATGGTTAGAAAAATGTGAACGATCACTTAAACCAAAGCCAGTTATAAGGAGTATTCTCTCCTGTTGGTTTACCTTCACCTCAGAACTACAAGAATATTACAGTACACAACAGCTGTCTAACATTTCTACCAGTTGTTTCAGTAGTTTATTGGTCTTGGCATTTCTTGGCACTATGGTTCTCTGTTCTTGGTGATGTCTTAGTTTTTTGTGATTTTTTTTTTTTTAATAACTGAATGGGACTATAAATGTAGATGTATATCACTACCAAGAAATTCTTTTCTCAAGTCTCTATATTTCTGTTTCTATTCAAGTCTTTTAAACATGTTTTTTCTTGCTGAGTAGCAAAGAACTTTTATTTTCCACTTTCCTATATGCTAAAAATGTATGGACACAGCATTTCAATTAACTGAATTGCATATAGTTTTTTTGCTGAAAACTTTTATCTGTAAACACGATTGCCTTGTTCAGTTTTGTTGTAAACTGACTTACCATAAGATGCACTGTTAATGCTTTTTGATGTGTATTTGTTTGATAAGGGTGATAAAATAAAGCTTAAAAACAAATATAAATGCTTTTTATATTTCAACTATTTCTGTGTTTAGTATAAACATTCAAGTTTAGATAACAGGTAAGTATACTTATTTTATGATTTAATTTTTATTGAGAGCTACCATTGAAAACTTTTCATGTAGCTTCATTCATTCATTTCTAAAGAATATACTTTTTCACTTTTGAAAATAGTGCATAAACTGACAATACCAAAATGTAATTTTTTATTTTGGAATAAATGTTTTTGATTATGTAGAAACAGCCTTATCTTGTGAAAAGAACCAGAATTCATAATTGAGAAACTTGTGTTCTAATCTTGAATCTTTTATTAAGTTGGATGACTTTAATCAAGTGACTTAATTTCTGACAACAGTATGAGATCATAGGTTCAACCATCAGTTGTGGAGCATCTCCTAGATGATGGTACTATTTTAGATTATGTCATGTTTAATGTTCCCTTTTACGTTTATGAAAAATAAAGCCCAAATAGGATAAATAAACTTGCCCAACATTTACTGTGACTTACAGATGGTAATCATATCCTGATGTGGCATGTTTTTTAGGAAACCTGTGGCTGTATGATGAATTCAAGGGGAAGAGACTGCCAAGAAGGATACCCTAAGAGGCTGATGACTATGTTAAGAGCTCAGACTAGAGAAAATGAGTGTTTAAATTAGTAATTCTCACACTCCGTGTATAACAGAGTCACCAAGGAGGGCTTGTTAAAATGTAGATTGCTGGACCTAACCTCTAGAGTTTATAACTAGTTTTTGCTGGGTTTGAGAATTTGCATTTCTACCAAGTTGTTGGGTTATGCTGCTGCTGGTGCTCTGGAGACCATACTTTGAGAAGCACTGGCCTAAACAAAGGGTGTGGGCTGTAGGATTGAAAAGCCAGACCAGATTCTAGCTAATTGGGAATCAGTTTCAATCCCTTCTTCTCCCTGATAATTGCAGTAATAATAGTAACTCATTGAGCACTTTTGTGCCAGGCACTCTGCTAAATGCTTTTTTGTACATTATCATTTTTTACCCTACGTTTAATCCTTAATCACAAGCTGTGAAGAAGATACTGGTATTCACTTCATTGGGCGGGGTGGGGAGGAATGCTCATTTAGATAATTTTACTGCTGATGGTTACACAGTAGGTAAATGAATGCCTGACTCTAAAATAGTGCTCTTAACACCACTATACTGGATTGCCTTCCAGGCAGCTCAACAGTTCCTCTCTGGTCCATCTTCCCTTTTCCATTTCCTCTGATGCTACTTATTTTAGTCCTGGTCTCCTTACTTGATCTTCTGACAAGAGTCTCATCTTTAGTCTTATGCTCTCCAGCCTCTACTTTGCAATCTTGACAGTTTTAATTCTTAGAAATAGACTTGATCATGCTACTCTCCACTTCAAAAATTTTTCACATTATTTCCTATCTCTTTTCCTGCTATTTGCCTTCAAAATAATATCTAATTCCCTGAGATTGGCACATAGATTTTTCACAATCTGGCTTCTACAAATCCTACTGCGTTTCCTCCCTCTCTCTGTTTATACTGTATGCTTTGTCCATACTAAACTATCCATCTTTTTACACATTCCATGGTTTTTTGTACCGTGCAGATCTGTTGGTGGAGAACTGCTAAGGTTGGTACAGGGACCGCTGTCATGCATCTGGGCCTGCAGTGGAAGCTAAGTCTGCCCAACCTTGCTACAACCACGAAAGCTTTATCACACACTTGGAATTTAGTATCGATACAGCAATATTCAACACACAGTCTGTATTCAGTTTGTCTCAACTGTCTCAATATCTTTTATAACCTTTTTTTTTTCTCCTAGGTCCCTAAGACCCAGTCAAAACTCTTCTGTGTTTAAAAATGCCTATTGGGAATTTGTGAGATGTTAGTGTCCTGCAGAATAGTTTGCAAAACACTAGCTTAGATTTATATTTAAATCTGTCCCTTTTCTTGTAATAAATGCTAACGCTTCATTTAAAATGTATTTTCCAGCAATTCCTTGGTGGTCTGGTGGTTAGGACTCATTGCTTTCACTCCTGTGGTATGGGTTCTGTCCCTAGTCAGAAAATCAAGACCCTTGAGGTATATAGCACAGCCAAAAAATTAAAAAATTTAAAAATGTGTGTTTTTAGGGGAAGCCATATTGCCTGAATTGTATATTTTATCTTGTGGATTTCTCAATCCACAGGGGAAGTAGAATTACAGTTAGTAAGACTGTGCCTGACAAAATAGTAAATATCCTACAGAAAATTAACTATTTTCAAGACTGTGCCTTTTAATTTTTGAAAAATCTTATTCATATTTTTTGGATGTGCTGGGATTGTATTGCTCTGTGGGCTTTTCTCTGGTTACAGCGAGCAGGGCCTGCTCTCCAGCTGTGATGTGCAGGCTTCTCACTGTGGAGCACAGATTGTAGCGCATGCAGGCTTCAGTAGCTGTGGCACATAGATTCTGTAATTGCGGCTCCCTGGCTCTGGAGCACAGGCTCAGTAGTTGTGGCACATGGGCTTATTAGTTGCTCTGCGGCCTGTGGGATCTTCCCAGAAAGTGCAAGTAAAAGTCGCTCAGTCCTGTCTGACTGTCAGCCCATAGGCTATATAGTCCATGGAATTTTCCAGGCCAGAATACTGGAGTGGGTAGATAGTCTTTCTCCAGGGGATCTTCCCAACCCAGGGATCGAACCCAGGTCTCCTGTGTTGTGGGCAGATTCCTTACCAGCTGAGCCACTTGGGAAGCCCAAAAATACTTGAGTGGGTAGCTTGTCCCTTCTCTAGTAGATCTTCCTGACTCAGGAATCAAAACAGGGGTTTCCTGCATTGCAGGCAGATTCTTTACCAACTGAGCTACTAGGGAATTCCGGGATCTTCCCAGAACAGGGATCTAATCTGTGTCTCCTGGATTGGCAGGCAGACTTTTTACCACTGAGCCACAGGGAAGCCCTCTGCCTCTTAAATTTAATGTACAAGCAAGTACATTAAAAGAAAAATTCTAATGACATAAATTCCATGGTCAAATAAAACTTGGGAGAATTAAAATATGTTTCTTTCCTGTCTTTTTTCTATGTCACTAAATATGGATTTGGGCAGAAGAATTGGCTGCTGAAAATGGCATATGTTTCAGGGCCTAAACTTTAAAAGAATATTTTAATGGAATATGTGACTTTAAAAGGAAAAGGAAAGAACAAGTAAGATCCAAGGAACCATCATAATTGACAGATGTCTTAGTGATCTTTAATAAAAAAGATAAACTTTTATTGCACAAAGTACCGTGACAAATAATGCTTAACACATGTTTGGAAATCATACCAGACAGCATCCCAGGGGCCCTGCTAATTTACTAGGTGTGGTAAAGTTTTGACCCATGAGGCATTCTGGTCATCATTTTTAGCTAACTGGAGCAATCCTTCCCAAACTCTTTAGTGAAATCAGTTGTGCTGCATCCTGACTTTGTGTATCCTGTGAATTAGGTGACAGGGCATCAAAGTTGTCCACTAGTAGCTGGGTTTTCCTGAAAGATGGAACATAGCATGAACATTCTTGCTTGTCTGAAATAAATGCTACTATGTCAATTTTGCATGTAGAAGTTTCTTTCTAATACTGTCTGCCATTACCACTTACAGTAGTATTAGATTAATTATGTTTCTATACTTTAATCATACTTGATAATTTGAAAAGTTAGGGAAAATTCTGTTTTTAAGCACAGAAACTAAAGGATCTTTTTCATGCCCTTTGTGACCCCATGGACTGCAGCACGCCATGCTTCCCTGCCCTTCACTTGTCTCCTGGAGTTGGCTCAAACTCATGTCCATTGAGTTAGTGATATCATCCACCATCTCATCCTCTGTTGCTGTTTTTACCTCTTACCCTCAATCTTTTCCAGCATCAGGGTCTTTTCCAATGAGTTAGGTCTTCGCATCAGGTGGCCAAAGTATTGGAGCTTCAGCATCAGTCCTTCCAGTGAATATTCAGGGTTGATTTCCTTTAGGATTGACTGATTTTATCTCCTTGCAGTCCAAGGGACTCTCAAGAGTCTTCTCCAGCACCAGTTCAAAAGCATCAATTTCTTCGGTGCTCAGCCTTTATGGTCCAACTCTCACGTTCATACATGACTACTGGAAAAACCATAGCTTTGACTATACAGAACTTTGTCAGCAAAGTGATGTCTCTACTTTTCAATATACTGTCTAGGTATGTCATAGCTTTTCTTCCAAAGAACAAGAGTTTTTAATTTTCTGGCTGCTGTCAACATCCACAGAAAATCTGTCACTATTTCTACTTTTTCCCCATCTGTTTACCATGAAGTGATGGGACTGGATGCCATGATCTTCGGTTTTGAATGTTGAATTTCAAGCCAACTTTTCTCACTCTCCTCTTTCATCAAGAGGCTCTTTAGTTTCTCTTCACTTTCTGCCATTAGAGTGGTATCATCTGCATACCTGAGGTTGATATTTCTCCTGGCAACCTTGATTCCAGCTTGTGAATCTTCCCACCCAGCATTTCGCTTCATAAGTTACAAGCAGGGTGACAGTATACAGCATTGACATACTCTTCCCATTTTTGAACCAGTCTGTTGTTCCATGTCTAGTTCTAACTGTTGCTTCTTGACCTGCATACAGGTTCATCAGGAGACGGGTAAGGTAGTCTGGTGTTCCCATCTCTTTTAAGAATTTTCCACAGTTTGTTACGATCCACAAAGTCAAAGGCTATGGCATAGTCAATGAAGCAGATGTTTCTTTGGAATTCCCTTGCTTTTTCTGTGATCCAGTGGATGTTGGCAATTTGATCTCTGATTCCTCTGCCTTTTCTAAATCCACTTTATACAACTGAAAGTTCTTAATTCATGTACTGTTGCAGCCTAGCTTGAAGGATTTTGAGCATTACCTTGCTAGTGTGTTAAATGAGCACAATTGTCTGGTAGTTTGAATATTCTTTGGCATTGCCTTTCTTTGGGATAAAAACTGACCTTTTCCAGTCTTGTGCCTGCTGCTGAGTTTTCCAGATTTGCTGGCATATTGAGTGCAGAACTTTAATAGCACTTTAATCCTCTTTTAAGATGATTATATTTAGCTCCTTTCCCATGATCTAAGTGACCATAGCCATTCTCACTTAACCTCAACCTGTATGCCAAACATGTGTTTATCAAATATGTATTTCATCCCAGCCATTTCCCCCCTTTATTGCACACCAGACTAATATATCAAATATCCTACAGATATTTGCACTTGGATACTTCAGATTTTGATATGTGCAAAAACCAGTATGTGATCTTTATCCCTACATGACGCATAAAATAGAGCTGAATTGAATAGAGAAGAGACAAAAAATATAAGGACACAGCTGAGGTTATGAAATAAATGGGTAGCAATATAGCCAGGTTTTACACAGACATAAGGACCAAAAATGGGACACTGCCAATACTCTCTCAGGTTATTTTCTTACTCTGCGGGTTTCGGAGTGTTTAGTTGTGTTTCTCTTCCTCTTCTTCCTGCTCCTATTACTACTGCTGCTTTCTCTCTGGATATGGTTGCCACAGCACAAACAATTAAAATTCCAGCCACGATTTTAAAACTTTTTCCTTCTATAGATCTGATCTCAAGCCATCAGAAAAGATTATCTATTTGGGACAGTATTTTTAAGTGTCCATGACCAGATGCTGGCCTCCACTGTGAACGCTGTTGTGACTCTTCCTTTGGTAGGAGCAGCCCTTGTAAAAGGGACAGTTGCTCATTAGCCAAGGAGATATCTCAAAACTTACCTTGGAACAAAAAACGGACTTCCTTCTTGGTCCAGTGGTTGAGACTCCATGCAGGAGGCGAGGGTCTGATCCCTGGTCAGGGAACTTAAGGTCCTGCATGCTGTGTGGCAAAACAAAAACAAAACAACCTGCCTTGATTGTCCTCTTTGCTGGTAATAGCCTATCCGCCCAGTTACCTATGTCGGGAACAGGAGCCACCCATTTTCTCCCTCATTGTCAATATGCAATCAGTTAAGTCCTGCAAGCATCATTTAAAATTTATTCCTTGACCTTTATGCAG